>CBVK0102935648.1:0-10905 GCA_900067695.1 Picea abies
AAAATAACTATCAAAAGTGCAAGCTAAGTAAAACAAAACATCACCACATGATGCTTCCATTTATCTTTCTTCTAAGAGTCATCAAATGGTTTCACTGAAGTGTATGACTCTTCTCATACTCTGACCATTTGACAAAGAGTTCCTCACATGTGTTGGCATATGGGAATCTGTGTTGGTCCATCGGGGCCGAAAGGATCTCTTTTACTTCTATTGCCCATGCTCGATACTTGACTATTTTGAAACTTAACTAATGTAATATTATTTGAGCCTTGATCGGGTGATCCATGAACTATTGTACTTATCCCGGTGCCATGTTCACCACCTTTGCTATATCTGTATTCCACGACGAGTCTTGTTATGAATGTTGTTTGACTATGGCATGCAAGTCGACAAAGTCCTCGGGTGAACCAAATTCTGGGAGACTGATGTATTTCATCTCCCAATTAATCTTGACCCAACTTCTTTCGCAATCGACCCATTTCTCTTGAATCTCCCGTTGAGGCTCTTGGGCCATTTTCACTTAGTATTCGGTCTCTTTCCTTATCTGATCTATCTTGTTGTCCCTCAACACCTGAATTATGTGTTCTTCAACGTCTCAGCCCTTTTGAACCACGTTGATGTAATCAATTATTTCCACTGCTTGGTGGGCCTTATCATACCATATTTCCACATATTTGCAAGTCGCTAGTGCCATAAGAGTGTCTTCTTGGAAGTTGGCTATCCCTGTAGTAAAAATGTGTCGTTCATTTGTGAATTTGTTGTAGGCATCTTGGAATTCACTTCTCAAAAATATCGTGGCCTGTGTGGAGTCTTGACATCTTGGAATTCACTTCTCAAAAATATCGTGGCCTGTGTGGAGTCTTGATAGTATTTCTCCAAATGGTGCAGATGCTCCAGCTCCTTTAGCGCAACGACCATATTCTCTTCATGTCTCCTTTCTCTATAAAAGGTGGCATATTTTATCGCCATCCCTACACCAATAAGCTCAGACGTCTTGGCATGCTCTGTGCTGATCAATTTCTCTTTTTTGGTGATGAGGATCAAACTGTCCAACATAAGCCTTCTTTTCTTAGTGGTTCTCTTCATGATGGATTTCCTCTTTCGTTCATAGGCGATTGCTTGTATATCGATGACCTCATCAACAGGTTCGGGGGTTTGTTTTTCTCCCTAATTAAGAGTGTTTCCCAGGCTCCCAATGGTGTATATGTGTTCAAGGCTAGGTTCCTGAACCTCTTTTGTATGTCCTGATGGATCAGCGTTTGGTTGTTTCTCAATGGGTGGTAAGATACTGGCCAAATTGAGGAATCAGGGGTAGGTTCGGTACTTACTTGGTAATCGGTTGTTGAGAATCTGATTTCCTGTTGTATAATTTATTCTTCTTGTTCACTCGATCCTAGATCATCCATCGAGTTGTCCATTGGGGTTCCCGGTATGTTGAGTGGCTTAGCGTCCAAGGAACTTTCTACCTCATGCTCGCTCTACGGACGACTCTAACTTGGAGCATTGGGACCTGGGGTGGATGCTCTCTTGGGTTATGTTTCCTATGTAATTTGCACTGGAGTGACCAGGGACACCTCTGAACTCTCCTCCTCATCATAGATGGTTATCAAATCAAACAAGGGATTTGGCCTCCTCATCATAGATGGTTATCAAATCAAACAAGGGATTTGGTACACTTGTTCTCCCTGATGTCCTCGCTATCTTTGGATGGGTCGAAATTTCCTTTGGTGATCCAGTCTATAGTGGTGGAACATTAGGGTTTTCGGACCCGATGATTTCTTAAAGTCATATCGACTCTAGGCCACTTGGTTCCCCTCAAATTTTGATTGGGTTATCAATGGGAATCCTCGTCATTTCTATCAGATCGGGGTAATTTTGAAACTAATCAATGATCCTCTGCGCCCCTTCTATCAAGAGTAATACCCTTCTCCGTGCCTTTGTTGTCTCTACCACTCTAATTTCTTCCCTAAATCTGAGGGCCTCTTGAGCCGACTTCTCTACTGTTTCCACATGTTCATCCATGCTCATGGCTTTGAACCTGGTCATGTTTGGATTGGCCATTCTCTACACCACCTTGTCCCAGTCCTAGGCGCACTCAGTGAAAATATTGTCCTCAAACTTACCATGAGCATATGGCCAACAGGACGATACCTGTGAATCATGTTGGAGGACCAGGCCTTTAGGGTCGTGCTTATGGAATCGTCCTATTAGGAACTTGAATTCAAGTTGGTTCAACCCTTCTAGTTTGGCTTGAGCAGTATTGTTCACCAAATATAACCCTATATGAAAACAGTAAGGTATGAAATCCCACTTCTTGTCCTTGACCAATGTGGCATTGTAGCCCTACAGTATAGTCTGATAGGATATTTCCCCCACCATGCGCCGGTCTGGGACATGAGAAGGTAGGAGATGTGGTGCTCTAGTGGCCCCGAACACCTTGATGTAGGTTGATCGTTTGTCTAAATACCAATGGCCTACTTTTTCTACCATTTTCTTGGCTGCTAGAGATAATCTTGGGCATTCCTTCTTGAAAATAATAAAATTAATACGAACGATGAATTCATCGCAGATGAGTGCATAATATTTCTTGTACCTATTCTCCCATAGTGTGCTGAAGTAGACGTGGACCGAGAGCTCCGCAACATACCATCTTAAATTCATGCCGACGAAGACATTCCTTGTGCACATGACATCGAGTAGGTATGAGCCCATGTAGAAAGTGGGTGCCTCCCCTTCTATCGATGTTTGAGACTAATGTACACAGATGCTTAATTGTTTTGAGATTATCACTCCCCAATTGAAGTTAATCCTAGAGATCGCCATTGTGTATTCCAACGACATCCATGCTTCTAAAAACTTGGAGCTATCCTTTTCTCCATATAGGCGGCAGATGAGAGCCATCAAATAGATGTATGGATCTCTAAGGTTAATTGTTCTGTACCATCCATTTTTTCGGTTAGTGAACTTCTTGTCATCTTTCCGCCATGAGGCCATCAATCAGTTGGTGTCATGGAATTCATATAAATTCACCACAAAGTACGTGTTGAGTTTCTCCTCTGGGTCCCTGAGTTTGTAGTATTTCTGGATTTCTATCGGGAGGAAAACTCTGACACATCCACCATTCTCATCATTGATCAATCATTTCTTCCCATGTGTATGGTCGACGAGCCATTTCAGAACCTCAAAAACACCTGGTCATCGAGCGCCCTGACATCTAGGTCAGTGTGTGGGATATACTCTGGGTATTCTTCTCGACTAGTTATGTTGAAGAGATCCCCCCACTGTGGGAGCATTACCTTGGATCTGGTGCTTTCCTCTGTATCACCAAAGGCTGAAGGCTGGAAAAAAATCTTTCTTTGTTGTTGTTTTGATGACAGGCTCCACCCTAGGAGCATATTCCCACTGTCTCGCGGTCCCCGGAGAAGAACCTTTGCCTATCTCAGCTTGTTTAAGCTTTGGTTCTCTCGGTGAGTGTCTCGTGGTTGTATTTCTCAGCAACATCTTACCTATAACTATAACATAGTTTAGAGACTGTGCAAGAAAATCAGGTGTGCATATATAAGTTATAACCAATGAATTGATAGACTTGGATACATACCTCTGAAGCTTGTTAAACCTGGTTTTGATAATAAAAGGGTCAGTATAGTCTTGAGACATTTGCTTTGCTCCTTCGGATGCTCTAGAATTCAACTTATGCGCAGAATGAATTTGTTCAAAACTGTTCTAGAGATTTAAACAGGGATGAATTTACCTTGTCGCATCAGCCATTCAATTCATGTTATGAGTGTAATTTCATAAAATCTGCCACCAGATCTTCAGAAATGTTTAAACTTAAATTCATCGTGGGTTGACCGTGCGGGCGTGGGTGGTAATGTGGTCTATCATTGATTTCAAAATTTTGTTGTCTAATCGACGCATGAGGTAGAAAATAATACGGGGTCGGGCATTAACTGGTCTATTAAGTGTCCAAATCTGATCGTATATTATGCCACAAACATCCCATCATTTTGCTAGTTCAGTTGGTGGATCGAGGGTCAGGATTGTGCTTCAAACATTTTCGTTGATATCTTCTCGCAAAATCTCCAACACCGATCAATCTGGTTGTATGGTGCTGATGTGGAAAAGATGACTAAGAGGCATGACTCAGACCTAGGGAACCAAAAAAAATGACCCAGGACGAAACTAGGCCGTAAAACCCCCTTACGTGGTAAAGACACGTGGCACTCGATATCGGTGACTTCATTTGCTCATGTTAATAGGAATTTGGAATTTCTTTAAGCTATACATTCTAAAACCCCATCCTATCTTGCTGATGCCGAAAATTATCAAGGATCGATGATCGATGATTGACGATCAACCTACCCAAGTGCTCTCAGATCGACTCTCTCAAAAAAGTCTCGATGTCGAAAATGCATAAGGGATCGTTGATCGGCAATATGCTTGTCGTGGAAAAAATGATTGTTTTAAATTTTATGTGTTTCCCCAACCCCAATAAAGCGCATCGGTCATCGACTATCAATGCTTTCTTTACGTCCTTTGTCAATGTTTATCCTTCCCTACTTTTGCTGATGCCGAAGGGGATTATCTATCTCTTGAAACTTTGTGTCAAAAACTTACGCAAACCAATCCCAACTTCTTCTGACGTCGATCAGGGATTGCTCGGTGACTGTTGTAACTGTGTGGTTTATTTACTTGCTTGAATGTTTTCCGACGTCGATCCTGAGTGCGTTAGGTGCATTGTTAGCTATTAATTCTCAATTCAGGTGTTAATTTATTGTAGACATGGGGTTAACAAGTTCAAACAAAATTGAATTGATGATAAGAGTCATGAAAACAAAACAAAGATAAATCATTTCCCAAAGTGAAATCGAATCAGACAGTGGAGAAAACAAGTGGTACCCAAAAAGTGATAAAATTTCATAAGGTTATTAGGGTGTGTTGAGTGCTCAACAAAATTTTAGAGATATCTTTAGTCCTTTCAGATTCAATTTCCATGCCATGCTTGGAAACTATGAATCCTAAAAGGCTACCCTCGTCAACTGCAAAAACATATTTTTTGGGATTGAGGGATATACCATACCTCCTACACCTGTTGAACACTCTTCTCAAATGGGTTATATGGTCCTTCTTATTTTTGGAAAAGACAGTGACATCATTTAAATACACCACACCACACTCTCCAATCAAGCCTCTGAAAGAGATATCCATTTCTCTTTGGAAGGTTTCCCTAGCATTGATTAGGCCAAATGGCATTTTCCTGTATGCATAGATTCCTCATTTGGTTCAGAAAGTATATTTCAATTAGTCATCGTGAGATACCATAACTTGGTTGTAACCCAGAAAATCCATCTAGTAATGAAAGCATTTCAGAGCCTGATACACATTGAAATATTTTATCCATAGAGGGAACTAGATAGTTTTCTTTCTCAGAGGCTCTATTCAGGTTCATGAAATCAAGGCAAAGCCTTATATATCCATTCTTTTTCCTGATTGGTACCAAGTTAAAAATCCATTGAGTATTTTTTACTGTGAATATAATCTTAGCAGCTAACAACTTTTTTAGTTCCTCTTTTACTTGTGGCTCAAGGATAGGATGCATATTTCTCATCTTTTGTTGAAAAGGATTTGTTTGAGGCTTCAATGGAATGATGTGTTGTATAATCTTAGTGTCATAAATTTTGAGGTCTTCATACGTCCATAAAAATATATCTTTGTATTCCTTGAATAGTTTGATGTAAGATTGTCTTTCATCAGGAGAACAATTCTTTCCCAGATTGATATTTTGAAGTGTGGTGCTTGTTCCCAGTTTTACAACTTCAAATTGCATTGATGAGATATTGGTTTTGCAGTTTTTTTCCATTATGAACCTATATTGGAGATCATAAATCTTCTACAGTCTCACTACATTCTTTGGGATACTATTGGTTGAACCAGTTTGATTTCTTTGTTGAGCTTGACCAATATCATCAACATTCAGCATTTGATCATGTTGACCTTCATCTACAATAGAGTCTTTGAATGTGTCTTTAAGGTGTAGGAAGATAATAATCTATTGGTCATCATCGAAGACTCTCCATCTAGTTATGTTTTTAGGGATTGAGGGCCTGTACAAAAGTTCAATAGAAAAGGTATCAAGAAATAACCCTTGAGATGGTATTAATCTAGATGTGACATTAGCAAGTAAGTCAGAATCACCATTTAGTGAACGAGGAATATGACTGATATTTAATGCATCAAAATATTTTATTAGTTCCCATACCTCTTGTTGGTAGTGTTTAAGATGACTTGAAAGGAAATGTATGGTATTTCTTACTTGTCTTCCAACAATCTCAGAATCGCCAAATACCTTGATTTTCTTTCCTTTCAAGTCTATTGTCTTTCTCAATCCTTTTAGTAGTGATTCATATTTGACAGTATTGTTGGTGCATTGGAACTCGAGTCTACATGAAACCAATGTTTTATTTCCTTTAGGATCTTTGATTATGCATCCAACACCTGGAACTTCTAGAGACTTGGATCCATAAAAAAATAACGTCCACATATTAGGATCTCCTTTTTTTGGTTCAATAGCTTATTTTAATTTTTCAATTGTTTTTTGAATTATTGGGGTTAAAAGAGTTAGTAAGTATCTCTAATTTATCCTTAGATATGATGTTAGACAGTACACTAGAAGTAATGTTAAATGTAGAGCTGCTATTAAGTTCTTTTCAATTTACTAAACAATAATAGCATAAGCAGGATCACTGAAAGAAACACAAGCACAAGGTACACAACATTTATCTTCGGAAACCTCATGGGGGAGAAAAACCAGCAAAAAATTCCTTAATATAGATTTCCAATACAATCCCAAGATATTAAACCAAACACCAGAGAATATCCAAGACTAAGTAATGCCCTTCTCTCTTCCTTCTTCCGGCAACTGCAACTTCCTTCAAACTTGCGCACTAGATGAGTGACTTGAGTGAGTGAGTGAGTGAGTGAATGAGGGGCTAACCTCTCTTATTTATACTAGCAGAGGAGCACTAGGGTGGTGTCTCTTCATCAATTAGGGCCGACTTCTTCACTTAGTGGCTAAAGCCACTTTAATTATCCCTAGGGGCCGACTTCTCAATTAGCATCATATAATTAGGGTTTGAACAATCCACAAAAGGGGATTGATCCATAAGATAATAACTCAATATTAAGTAGAATATACTTCACAGTTACAATATTTCAACAACAACTTCCGTCCTCACTGGAAAAGGGATTTATGAGTTGTCTGAAGAATTCACTGTAATTAGAATATTTGGTAGTAAGGTACAATATTTTAACACTCCCCATTAACAAGAAGGGTATTCTACAACATCATTGGGAGAGAGAGAGGGAAGAAACAATAACAACATCTGGAACACTGATTGGCATATATATAAATCATTGGAAGTTTTTCTCATCATCAATAACATCATAATTCACAACATGGAGCTAGAGTGTCATCATCATTCACAGTATGGAGTTAGAGTATCATTATCATCATCATTCATGGCATGGAGATGGAATAAAATCATCACCATCATTCATAACATGGAGAAGGGAATCTGAAACATCAACATCATTTAACATAAAATATATAACAACAACATCAACAACATCATCATCAACAACACGAGGCTGGAGAAACAACATCATCACAACACTAGGTTGGAGCAACAACATCATCACAACACGAGGTTGGAGCAACAACATCATCAATAACACGAGGTTGGAGCAACAACATCATCAACATCATATAGAAAAAAAATGAGGCAAGTGTAACAACAACATTTTTTGGTACTCTGACAATCCCTAGGGATCTTCCCAGAAATCATAAGATTCCCTAGGATATAAAATCACAATGGAGCTACCATGTGGTAATCTGATAGACCATCCTTATCGGACCTTCGAAATATTCCCAGGAATCATAAAATTCCATAGGATTATAAAAATCCTAACGGAGCTACCACTACTAACCACAACTGGCATATGCATGCACAAGTACTCTGACATACTGTCCTTACTAGACCTTTGGGATCTTTCTAGTGATGATCAGTCCCCTAAGATATAAAATCCTAACTGAGCTACCCATTTTTGGTCATGATACCATAGTATCATTAGCATCACTCCCCCTTTAAAGGGAGGTCCTTTCGGACTATACCAAGCTTTTCTTGAAAGTGTTCAAACTTTACATGAGACAAAGGCTTGGTCAACAAATTTTTAGCCTACTCATTTGTGCCAACATATTGGATATTTTTAGCTCCCCTATGCACCATATAACGAATGTAGTGATATTGGATTTCTATGTGCTTTGACTTGTCATGGAACACATGGTTCTCTGTCATCTTTGACTTGTCATGGAACACATGGTTCTCTGTCATCTTTATGCAACTCTTGTTATCACATAGAATCATGGTTTCTTCCATCTCCAGGTCAAATAGACCTGTCAACAACTTTCGAAGCCATATGGATTTACAACTGGCGGAACATGCAACAATGTATTCCATTTATGCCATGCTAAGAGAAATAATGTATTTATTCCTACTCTTCCATGAAGACATGGCTAACCCCATACTAAAACAACATCCTGAAGTTCTCTTTCTATCAGAAGCACTTCCAGCCCAATTTGAATCAGTGTAACCAACCAATCTGAATTCATGATCTCCATTATAGCATAGACCAAAGTTTGATGTACCCTTAAGGTATCTCATCACATGTTTTGCAACAACAAGGTGAACACGTATGGGCTCTACTAGATACTGACTCAAGGTGTTCACAATTAAACATATATATGGAATGGTATTCGCCAGATACATCAACGATCCAATGATTTGTCTGTACAATGTAGCATCAACCAATTCTGACAAAGTATCAACCAGGAGATTCAACTTTGTTTCGATGGGTGTGTTCATGGATTTACACTCCAACATATAAAACCTCTTCAGTATACAATCTAATGTACCCTTAAGGTACCTCATCACATGTTTTGCAGAAACCAAGTGAACACGTCTAGGCTTTACCATAAATTGACTCAAGATGTTCACAACAAAACATATATCTGGCCTGGTGTTCATCAGATACATCAATGATCCAATGATCTGTCTGTATAGCGTAGCATAAATCAATTCCGATGAAGTGTCAACTAGGAGATTCAAATTTGTTTCCATGGGTGTATTCATGGATTTTCACTCCAACATATAAAATCTCTTCAGTATTTCAACTGCTTACTTCCCTTGGTTAAGGAAGATCTTCTCTGGGATCTGCTAGACCTCAAGACCTAAGAAATAGTGCATTAGGCCAAGGTATTTCATCTCAAATTCTGTAATGAGCTTCTTCTTACAATCAATGATGATATTTTCTTCTCCAGTTAAGAATAAGTCATCCACATACAACAACAATATAATTGGCTCATGATTCATAACCTTGAAGTAAAGGTTAGAATCAACTTCACCTCGCCAGGAAATTGTCAATTCTTCCATACCAAGATCTAGGAGCTTTCTTCAATCCATACAGAGCCTTCTTCAACTTACAAACATGATTCTTTCTATATTCAACTTCAAACCCTTAAGGTTGTTCTATATACACTTCTTCTTCAATAACACAATTTAGGAAGGTTTTTTTCACATCCATCTAGTGTAACTTTCACTTCATCTTGGTTGCAAGAGATATGATGGTTATCATAGAAGTGTATCTAGCTACATGAGAAAATGTCTCTTCATAATCATTTCCTTCCTTTTGAGAAAATCCACAAGCTACAAACCTTGCTTTATGTTTTTTAATACTTCCATCAGTAGCATGTTTTATTTTGTATAACCATTTGGAAGATACCACATCTTTGTTCTTCGGTCTGGGAACTATTCAACATGTTTTATCTTGTATATCCATTTGGAAGATACCACATCCTTGCTCTTCGGTCTGGGAACTATTTCCCATACATCATTATTTATAATGGATTGGTATTCTTCTATCATGGCATATGCCCATTCTTTCTTATGGATGGTTTATTCAAAGAAAGTAGGCTCCTTTTCTATGAGATCACACATCAAAGCCATATAACTGGAGAATGGCTTAGGTTTCTTGACTTGTCTCATGGTTCCTTATGGGGTACCATACTTCTCTCCATATTGAATAAGTTCCCTTTCCCAAGATGGCTTTCTCTTATGAGATATCGTCATCCGGGAGGTTCTTGAGATTCTATCATATCACGATCTTCTTGAATCTCATCATTAGGGGAAGTTGTGACTTCCTTCACTGGTTCTACAACTCTGGGAGCTACATGATATTCTTCATATACTTCTTCAATATGACATATCCTTGATTTATTGAGTGTTTCATATTCATTAAAGGTTACATATCTGTTGATCTCAATATGATGGTAACCTGGTATGTAAATTATTAAGGCCTTTGAAACCTCAGAGTATCCAACAAATATTCCCTTCTTTCCTAAAGGGTCCGTATTGGTTCTCTTCTCTTTCGGAATGTGTACAAACACTAGACAACCAAATATCCTAAGATGGGTTACTTCTGGCTTCATTCTAGAGAACATTTCTTTGGTTGTTTTCAACCCAAGTGCACTATGGGATAATTTTTTTTGAACATACATGGTTGTTATTGATGCTTCAGCCCATAAGTGCATTGGAAGATCTTGATCATGGATCGTAGTCTTCACTGCTTCCATTATAGTTATGTTCTTTCTTTATGCTCCACCATTTTTTTGAGGATTGTAGGGAGTGGTGAGTTCCCTCTTAATCCTGGCATCTCTGCAAAATATTACAAATTATTTTGAGGTGTATTCTCCTCCATTATCTAACCTGAGTATCTTGATTTTTCTTTCAGAAAGATTCTCTATCAAGGTTTTGAATTCCTTGAATTTTCCAAACACTTCATCTTTTGATT
>CBVK0102935651.1:0-11843 GCA_900067695.1 Picea abies
AGGTCTTAGACATAAAGATATTCCAATCCCAAGCCACCGAAATCCGACAGAAGGTATTAGCAGCTTAACAAGACTTTCTTGCTAAAGTGGGAACCATTCATAATCACTTTTAGACGATAGATCAAGTGCTAGAAGATATCTCTTTGAGAGAAAGAGAAGTTGGGGTGACTCGAGTTACTTTCCAAGAGGCTGTTATAGCCATAGCGAAAGTAGAGATGGTCAGTAGCTCCAAATTATCCATTGCAGAACAAACCAGAGGGAATATTTTACTGAAGGTGTGGGAGAAGAATATATCAGAGAGCGAGGAAAGAGATAAAGAGGTGAGGAATTCTTGTGAAGAAACATTTTCCTTGATAAATAAAAGTTTTTTAGACCTTGATAAGGAAGGTAGTGTTGGGACGTTGGGAAAAATCAATATATCTAAACACCTGATAGATATCAAGGAAAATGTGGAAAAGGAGAAAATTGAAATATCCCAGATAAGTCAGGTTGATATGGTCCAAGTGGAAAAACAACTAGTAAAGTCAAGTTTACAATTATGGTCTATCATTATGGAAGATCGACAAGTGGGAAAAATATTGCCACAGTTGGCAAAGAATCGTTACACCTTTGAGGCAAACAACCAAGAAGAGCGTTCCAGGTGGATAGCCCTGTTGATCAAAAGGTGTGTCAATTGCATTGAGCAAGTGAAAGGGCGGGCTACTAGTGTTAAATGATGAGAGATGTCGCTCTATTCTATTTCTGGAGCCAGAGGAGCAAAGAAAGGAAGGCGCTTTTCCCTTATGAAGGAAGACAAAATACAAGGAAATGAAACTCTTCAATTTTTCATTTGTGACTGACAAGTTTCTAGAACGATTGGAATTCGAAATGTTTAGAAGTTTGTTTAAATATACATTTTGAAAAGTGAACAAGGGATTTTTCTTTTGGGGCCAAATGTAATAGATGATTTCTTGTTCCAAAATTAATGAAGAAGCAATCCAAAGATTTCAAATTCTATGAAGACTGAGTTATGTGTTATTCTCTGTTATATCATGTCCATTTTCATTTCTCATATATATCTTTGATGAACACTTAGCTGCAATTTAGTGCAACTTTCTACTGTGGTGATCAACTGTCTAGTCTTCTAATCATTTGCAGTTTTTTCTCTGTATCGGCTATCAGTAGGTACAAGACCTGTGAATTACTTAGATATCTATTTTTTATGCTTTGTCAAAGTGTCTTCTTGTCTATTTTCTTCTTTTGTCACAGGGTGAGATTCTCCCTTGCTTGGAGCCTTGCATTGTCGACAGTTTAATGTTTTATTATGTTCCATGCATGATTTTTTCAAAGTTAACTCAGTTACGGGAAAAGGCCTTTGGCTTTTCGATACTATTAGTTCGAATCTGAGAAATATTTCTTGTTTAATCTAAAATTTAAATAGCCTTTTAAACGTCAATCCCCTTCAAAGCTCTATTTTTCCATGACTGTACCCATTGTAAGACAGCCCAACATTGAACTCAGCCTATCGGACCAAAATAGCATCGCTTTGAATCTTTTCGATACTACACTTAAGACTGCCATCACCCGGGTAGAGCTCGAACATTCATGGGAAGCAATTGAATGGGATATCAACATCCAAGAACATTTGGAAGCTAGAAAAAGACAACTCAGATATCAACCATAGCTTCTTTCCCTGAAGTGTGTTCTTTCCCTTTTTATTACTCACTCACTTCGGGATTCCTATATTCTATACTTTATAGCCTTAAGTACAGACTCTGGGACAACATATTTTTGGCGCTGTTGTTGGGGATGGATAATCATAGTCACTTTCCCCTGAGAGAACGACATTTCCAAGTTTCATTTTTTAATAGTGAACAAAGAGTGAACACCTTTTTAAGGATAAACCTTCATCTTTCACTTGGCGACTCCACTTTTAAGAAAGTTGACATCTATTAAAAAAAACACCAGACAAAACCCATATCCTAAACAGACCGTGCCAATTTCCGACCTTGAAAAAAATACTAAAACCAAGGGGCCTCTTCAAACAAAAACACTGTTGTTTACCAACCCAAGTCTACTTAGTCCAAAGTTAAGATCCCTCTTCAACCTTCATCCTCGCGAGAAATTTCTTTCGAAAAAACTTCAGACAATATTGTCGAAGCCGAGACCCTAAACCCTAATCTGATCCTACCCAAGATCAAGGCCGAAACCTCTCCGACTACCTTTTACGTTAGTAGGGGTGAGACATCTACTGTAAATCTCATCCCTATTAATATCCCATTGACTCTCAATACAAACCTCTCTGCCACTCGAGGCTTTGAAGAAGGTACCACACACTCAGATTCAACACTGGTGGGTTCTCCCATTTATGTATCCTACAAATCAGAAGAACCGAGTCCCTGTATACCCTCTCTCCCTTTCCCAACTTTCACCTCCCATGATAAAACGTTCTCCAAATTTATCCCCCTCCACCTCGGGGAAGCTAGAGAGTCACTATACATCTTCATCGACCCTCTTTATAACGCATTGAGTTCCTCTCCTAGGTTATCCATGGCCGCTGTCGGAGGAGGAGCAGGAGGAGCAGGAGGTCAAGGCCAACAACCTCTCCCTAGGGTTTTCGCCAAGGTATCTGCTAGATACGCCCCTTTGGTCCTTCCAGTACCCCTCCATGATTTACCAGAAAACTATATGAAAAACTTGCCCCAAGTTCACAGGAGAAGGAGATCTAACCGTTGTCGAGCACATCAACTTCTTCGATCAATTCATTGATATTCTAGGTCTCGAACATGAGGGCGTGTATTTTCATTTATTTGTCCAAAATTTTGAAGGACAGGTAAGAACTTGGTTTCGGATCCTGCCCCCAAGTTCAATATTATCCTATGATGCCCTAGAAGACCTTTTTCTCAGACAATTTGGAAAAAGAAAGGATCATTTATACTCTTTGACCAAGTTCAGGTCTTTAAAGAAAAAGGGATCAGAGACTATTATGGAATTTATCCATATATTTAACAAGTTGTACAATAATATCCCTGTTGAAGTTAAACCATCCCAACCCGCAGCCAAAGTAACTTTCACAGGAGCTTTCGAACCCGATTTCGCTCTACTGTTAAGAGAAAGGAGAGGGGCCGACTTAACCCGAATGCAAGATGACGTTGTGGAAATTGAGTCAAACATGATGGCTTCAGGTAAATTAAAAACGAAAATCAAAACGGGAAACCAGGAAACCAAATGTTTTAGAGAACAAGCGGGTCCCTCTGGATTTGGAAGGTCCTCAGATGACAAAATGGATGACATGGCTAGAATAATAAAAGAGCTATCAAAAAAAATCTCAAGAATGGAGCTAGACCAATCCAAAGTTGATCAATTCGTTAATCTTCCGGTCTAAGCTTTAGAGAACAAGCGGGTCCCTCTGGATTTGGAAGGTCCTCAGATGACAAAATGGATGACATGGCTAGAATAATAAAAGAGCTATCAAAAAAAATCTCAAGAATGGAGCTAGACCAATCCAAAGTTGATCAATTCGTTAAGAGAGAATTCAGGAGAAACCCCAATCCTTAGATTCAACAAAGACAGATTAAAAATGAAGATCAAAAAATTCAAACACCTCTAAAAAATGAAAATTTTATTGGAGGAAATGATATACAAGAATTCGAGGATTTGGAAGAAGATGTAAATAGTTTAGGTGATGACTGTATACAACCTCATTTAACGAAAGAATATTATGAGAGGTCTATAAACACTGAACAATCATCGAGTGAAGATAATAACCTAAACAACGTTGATGATCCCGCTTATCAAGGAATGGTCGACACCATAATGGCTAAGCTCCAGCATAAGTACAATCTGAGGCCTAAAAACAAACCTGTTTCGACTGCTCAACCCAAGAAAATTTTTCCCAGAGGTGAAACATACAAGCCTGCCCCGAAAGAGATTGAGACGCACCAAAATGATAAAGTAAACGAGGCAAACTCGTAGAGTACCAAAATAAAAGAGACTGAGATCCAAGCAAGAAGAACCAAGACAGCCAAAACGCAGACACTGGGAACCACAAGCACCGGAAATAAAACAGTGCAAACAAATAAGTTGGAAAAGAAGGATTCCTATGTTTCAGCCAAAGAAACAGATAGAGTTGTGTGGGGTTTTAGCCTAGAAAATGAGATAAGTAAGATCAAAATACCGATACCTTTAGTCGCGTTGGCTAAAAACCCTGTGTACCGAAAACAAATAACCAAAATCATAAACTTTTCAGATTTAGAGAATCAGTCTAACGTAATAAATTTGGAGGATGATAAGCCTAACATCACTTTTGGTCCGCATTTTGAAGGGGCCAAGGACACTGTCGCCCCCTTCTACATCACCCTGAACGTGCACGATCGGTTGCTGCATAATTGCATGTTGGACTCTCGAGCCTCTCATAATGTGATACCAAAATCTATTATGGATAGATTGGGCCTCAAAATCACCAGGCCATATGGAAATCTTTACTCGTTCGATTCAAGAAGAGTTAAGTGCATGGGCATGATCAAAGATTTAGTAGTCACTCTAGCCCAGGTTTCGATGAAAATCATCCTAATGGATGTAGTTATCGTTGATATACCCCCTAAGTATGGTTTTCTATTATCTAGATCTTGGGGAGCCAAGCTCGGGGGATCTCTTCAGCTGGATATGACATACGCCACTATCCCTGCTTTTGGCGGTCAGTTCACTCGGTTGTACAAGGAAACGCGGTTAGCATATATAGTAAGCGATCCACAGAATCCTAACTATTACCCTGTTTATGTCACCGATCAAGATCTGGGAAATTGTATATTATCTTTTGATGATAATGTAAGTGATTATGCAGAATAAAACTATCTAGATGAAAATAAATTGGAAGTGACAGATAAAAATGTGTATAGCACTGGAAATTAGAAAAAAAAAATTGATGGGGCTTCATTGTGTAAAGGAGCAGGTGCGGGAGTGATTTTCGTAGCACCTGAAAATGAATTTGTTATCCCCTTCTCTTATAGGCTTCAGTGGGACATAGACTACACAAATGACATATGCAAGTACGAAGCTCTAGTTTTGGGACTAGAAGATGCCAAGAAGCTAAACATAAGGAACCTATAAGTCTATGGAGATGCAGAGCTGATTGTGAAACAGGTGAATCGACAGTACCAGACCAAACACCTGAGACTAAGGTCTTACAGAAATTGTGCTTGGGACCTAATGGAAAAATTATTTTCATCGGTAAATGTTCATTTCATCCCACGTGTAGAAAACCTGCAAGCCGATTCGTTGGCCAAAGCAGCATCTACCTTTTCACCCCCTATCGCGTTCAAACTAAACTACCACATAGAGATAAGGCATAGACCCTCCATACCAAACAACATATAACACTGGAAGGTATTTGAGGATGACGAGTATATCAAAAAGTTCCTGGAAATGGTAGATGATTTCACCGAAACCCACATTGACCAGGAAAACCAAAATGACCATGTATGTATTATGTAGGAGGGGGAGGAGCCTCAGGTGTTCCAAGAAAAAATCGCAAACCATCGCATTCTAGTGTTAAAGAATAATCAGATCCCTAAGGGTCTGATACCTTTGGAAAGGTTGTTTGATCAGAATGACATGCCTCTAAAGTCTACCTTGCAACCCCAACCAGAGGAGGTTGAAGACTGTGATGTAGGCACCGCCAAAGAATCTAGGATAGTGAAACTATCAAAATATATTCCTCCCAAGATAAAAAGCCAGTATATAGATTTACTCAGGCGATATAAAGATGTTTTTGCATGGTCTTACAATGAGTTGAGAACCTATGACACCTCCGTTATTGAGCACAAGATACCTTTGAAACCTGGTGTTAAACCTTTTAGGCAGAAACTCAGACAAATCAACCCCATTTTACTGCCTATGGTCGAAAAAGAAGTGAAAAAGATTTTAGACGCAAAAATAATTGTACCTCTCAAGTACTATGACTGGGTGGCGAACCTAGTCCCAGTTAGAAAGAAAAGTGGGGAGATCAGACTGTGTGTAGAATTTAGAAATCTAAATAAGTCCTCTCTCAAAGACAATTATCCTATACCCAAAATGGATCACGTTTTGGAAAAAGTAGTTGGGAAAAATAGGATGTCGATGATCGATGGATTTTCCGATTACAATCAAATTGCTGTCAATGAGCATGATAAAGAAAAAACAACTTTCACCACTCCTTGGGGCACATTTATGTATGACAAAATGCATTTTGGTCTGATGAATGCAGGTGCTACCTTCTAGTGCACTATGGATATCACTTTCGTCAGTGAAAGAGATAAATTTGTGGTTATCTACCTTGACGATCTAACTGTTTCTTATAAACCCGATGAAGACCATCTGATACATCTAAAGAAAACGTTTGAGAAATGCCGAAAATTTGGTTTGTCCTTAAACCCCAAGAATTCTCACTTTGCGATGCAAGAAGGTAAACTCTTGGGCCACATTGTGTCTCGAGACGGAATTAAAATTGACCCTTAAAGGATAGAAGCTATAAACACCATAAATATTCCTAGAAATGTAAAAGAGATTGTCATTTTTAGGAAAAATAAATTTTTTGAGAAGATTTATCCCAAACTTTGCTGAAATCATGAAATTGATCACAGATATGATAAAGAAGAACAACGAAGTGAAATTGACAGCAGAAGCTAAAGCATCTTTTGCATGCATCAAGAAAGTTATCAACGAAGCGCCCATACTGGCAAGCCCTGATTATCTAAAAGATTTCCTGATTTTCTCATTCACCTATGAACACACAGTGGTGGCAGTACTCCTCCAGAAGAATGAAGAAGGTTTCGAACAACCAATATATTTTTTTAGTAAAAGTATTAGAGATTCTGAATTGAGATATGATATAATGGAAAAGAAAGTGTATGCTATGGTGAAGGCACTGAAGGATTTTAGAACCTATGTGCTACACTCCAAGGTAATTGCATACGTTTCCACCAGTTCTGTAAAAGATATATTGGTTCAGCCCGACAGCGATGGGAAGAGGGGTCGGTGGCTTGCTAAAATTCAAGAATTCGATCTAGAAGCGAAACTGACAAAATTAGTAAAAGGACAAGGTTTTTCTAAGCTCTTAGTTGAATCAAATTTCAGAGCACTCGGAATGAATAACCTGCAGGGATATCAAGGATGTGGGGACGTAAACGAGCTTGATGAGCAAATAGCTCCAACCAGAATCAAAGAGAAGTTTGATTTATCAGACTGGTATAAAGACATAGTGTCCTACCTACTAACCCTAAAATGCTCTAGCGATCTGTCTCCAGCTAAATCCAAGACACTGAAGCTGCATGTAGTGAAGTACTATATATCTGGAAGCTAATTGTACTGGAAGGAGCCATTAGGCTTCCTACTGGTTTTTTTAGTAGAATCGGAAACATAGGGGGTCATAAACAAATTTCACAAAGGAGTATGTGGAGGGCATCACGCTTGGAGGGAAACAACTTATAAAATCCCGAGGGCATGATATTATTAGCCCAAACTATTCTCAGATGTCAATGCCAAATTCAGAGCCTGTAACGCTTGCCAATTGTTCACGGGCAAATAGAAGCTTCCAATGCTACCTCTGATTCCTATCAAAACCAAAGCCCCATTTCAACAATGGGGGTTATATTTCATAACAGAAATCAACCCGCATTCTAGTGCTCAACACAAATGGATCCTCACTACTACAGATTACTTCACCAAATGGGTGGAGGCTATTTCGACCAGAAAGGTGACAGATTCAGTGGAAACCTATTTCATGGAAGAAAACATACTTCCCAGATTTGGCTGTCCCCAAAAGATAATCATGGATAATGCCCAGGCATTCAAGTCTATGGAAATGGTTAATTTCTGCCAAAAATTCAACATCATATTGGGCCACTCCACCACATATTAACCTTAAGGAAATGGGTTAGCCGAATTGTCAAATAAAATTTTAATTACCATAATTAAGAAAGTGCCGAGCGAAAACAAAAAATCTTGGCATGTGCATCTCAAGTACGCTTTGTTGGAAAATTGGATAGGTACGAAGAAATCTATTGTACTTCACCTTTCCAAATGGTATACAGGATTGGCATGGTATTCCCTATAAATCTAGTGCTTCCTGTAATGAATCTCTGGCAATATGAGAAAGAAGAACCAAACCATGTCACAAGGAGAATAAATCAGTTGATTGAAGTTCAACAACATAGGGCTAAAGTGGACGAAAGGCTACAGAAATACCAAGAAAACATGAAAGTGTTGTTCGATCATAAGGCCAAAAACAGAGAGTTTCTCCCTGGTGATTTGGTTTTGAAATGGGAAGCTAGGAGGGAAGAATCGGCAAAAAATGGTAAATTTGACCATATATGGTATGGACCATTCAAAGTCTCAGCTTCTGAAGGGAAGAATTCATTTCTATTAGAGAATTTGGACGGTAAAATCCACAACGCCCCTGTCAACGGGCGTTATTTAAAGCACTATATGCAATAAATGAGTCCCAAATCTCCATTGTATATACTGGTTTGTGTTTTCTATTTTTTATAGATTTTCGGTAAGTTCACTTTCATCGCAAATAAAACAGGTTAGTGATTTCCTAGAAGTAGAGATATGAAATTTTCCAACACATCGAATCCCATAAATCTTGATGACCTGATACTCTTCATGTTGTTTCTCATAGGATTTCAGCTTATAGCCCAAACGAAAAAATGAGAAAATAGACGGTCATGTATCAGGAAATCGACTCACCCGAAATAGGTGACAAAAAGGAATAATTTCTCAAGAGGAGAACGAAATGGTAAGGCAAAGGTATGGATTCCCGAAGTGTCTAGGTTTCAAACGAATATCACTTAAACGCAATAATGGTCTCACGAGTATGATATATTCACCCGACATGTCATTAAAAGAACAACTTTTACTGTCAATTCTAAAAAAGGCTCACTTGAATAAGATAAAAAATAATTAAAATAAACAGAGTCAGGATTGCGTTTTTGAAATCCAAAGCCTTCTCTATTTTCCTTTTTCCATACTTGGACTTCTCTCCTTAAGCTCTGACACCCTCCCATTCCCTCCATAGAGAAAGAAGAATTTACGCTTTAGCTCTAGGAACTGGCAAACGTCTTAGAAAATAAGCTAGCCTTCATGACTCCTCGGTCTCCTACTAAGCAAAGTTATGTGTAGGTTGATCCTAACTCTCTTAGGTCTTTTAACAGGTTTCAAATGATTCAGTCTTTCTCAAAGGAAGACCCCTGGAAATAAATTCTCCCATATTTCCTGCAGATTAGGATGTTTTGAAGGTCAAGAGAAAGTTGGTCCAAAGTAGTCAAAGAAATTTGACAGGCCTCTGTTGCAAATATTACATAGATATCACCCCTGGTATACCTTATACCAATTGATTGCCCCCACTTCATATTCCAAAAATATAAGACAGATGGTGAAAGGAAATTCATAATCGATTGCCCCCATCTAGTCCAAATAGATAATGAAAGGAAATTCATAAAATGATTGCCCTCATCTCATCATTTAAATGCAAAATTACATTTTGGAGTGGTGAAAGGAAATTCAATGAAGGGAACCAGATAACTTCACCGGGGTACTGAACTAGCTCGCTGGCAGTGAATAAATATCTAAGATATTTGTAAGGTTGTCATACATAAATTATACTATACTCTGGTAATTAGCTTTTTCGAAATTGGATCCACAGCCCAAGTTCATGCAGGTCTCCTTGATTAAAAACATGTAATTTACTTCATTTTTATGCAAGCTAAAACCTACAGGACCTGTTGAATTTCCTAAGATTTTTTGGACCATCTTAAGTAGACCCGAATTCAATCTCGAGAAAGGGAAAGTTGTCGAATGGACTATAGTTGAGTTTAGAAAGCATGTCGAGTTTTGAAAGTTTTCAGGAAATAAAGATGAAACCTCAAAGTTCCCTCTATATCATCTTTCCAAACAAGTTTCACAGAAGCAAACTGATGACTCCATTTACCCAATACAGGCACTTGGTCTACTATCCTTCTCATCCCACAAGGAGATGAGATCCCTAGTTGGAGCCTATGTTGGAGACGCCCTTCTCTAAATAGTTGAAATGTTATACTTAATCCCAAAAAAGTTGGATTTCGGGACTTCGTTTATTTCATGATTCTACCCACTAAAGTCGTAGTATCCCGACACGCGAAGTGGCGAAAACTATTTTAGTTCTAATCACCATTACTAAATGACTAAGCAAGGATTATTTCCTTTTTATTACCTCATACTCTCGCTCTCAGGAGTTACACGTTGAGCGTTTCTCAAACCTCCGACACGGGTATCTAGAGTAAATCACTTTAAACCTTAGTTAATCATTATCGTGATTTCGTGACTCAGTGATTGCTTCCCCAAAAATCAGCACCTTTGTAACTCCAATCTGAGAAGTTGCGAAGTTGCTTTAAAGTTACCCAAGTTAGTACCCAAAGTAAATCATTTTAAACCTTAGTTAATCATTATCGTGATTTCGCGACTCGATGATTGCTTCCCCAAAAAGAAGCACCTTTGTAACTCCTATCCACGAAGTCGCAATATTGATTAATTAAGTGTGGATTAATTAAAGGCTTGAGTCAAATCACAAACAATCAACTAAATCACACTATCGCGATTTCAGGTCTTTAGGGTTCAAAGGCTAGGAGCGAAGTCATCCTATACGGCGAACGTCGAAAAAGGAATTAGCGAGTAAGTGCACTTAATTAAAATAACTAAACTAGATTAATTAATGCCTTAAACAACCTTTAACACACACAGTTTACAGATGAAGTTTTGAATTTTTCTAGGTTTTTCCAGGTCATGAATCATCAAGCATTTATGGCATTTATTTGAATTTCAGTGAGGTGATGGATAGTAAGATATCATTTTAATTCTAAATATTTCTATTAAACGATTTGACCATTTTTGTCAGCAAGGACTCACACGGTCTTAAATGATCAAGACAAAGAGGTTCTCTTTCATTATTTCAATTTTCATCTTTATTGTGCGCAGAGCCATTTCACCAGGATAACTTTTGTCTATGTTTTCAATCTTTCCGACAGGGATCTAGTTGCAAGGTTATCTATCATGGCTCCATGAAAAGTGCCCAAGGCAGCTGCCGAGAGTTCAGGTCAAGGTTCAGATGTTGTTTCTGATACCTCACCTCGAAGTATCAATTATGTCAAAACATGGACGTACGTTTCCAACATTCTGCAATCCGAGTTGATAAACTGTTTGGATGATTCTAGCGGTAACAAGAAGGATGACTTGTACACCAAATAAAAAATTGTCACTCAAGCAGAGATGCACAAAATAGTGACAAGGCCACGACTTCTTCCCTATTATGATATGATCAGATGGGTGTTGGACCATGTGGACATCCTGACTAGGACGATTATCAGTGAATAGAGGGTGACAATTGGAACCTTCAGACTGGAGCATTTACAGGCAATGTATAAATTGTCACCAACACCAAACCTTACTCACAATACCGAATTCCTAGAGGGTTTCATGAAAAAGGAATGTGAACAGTATGGAAAACATTTATTTGATCTAATCAAAGATTGGGTTTCGCACCCCGCAAAATTCAGGGCTGACACTAATGGGATTTATTCAATCTCCTCCTTAGAGCCACAATTCAAGTATATAGTGATGATGACCTGTAGACTATATGGAAAGGAGGACACCACTCAATTTTTCCTCCCATGGGTACCGCTTATTCATACGGTTAATGAGGGTTTCTCTTTTGACTAGGCCAAATTGTTATCTGATAGTCTGACCAGTCGAATTATCGAATACCGAGTGTAGAAGGCAAGTAGGAAAGCAACTCCGTTCTTTATGTCTTCTTAAAACATGGACATTATTTGCTTCATGACACCTTTCCCACT
>CBVK0102935652.1:0-10359 GCA_900067695.1 Picea abies
TCTAGGATCCATCTAATACAGAGCCTATTCATGTCTACCACTCGAAGATTTGGGAGGATAAAGCCAAAGAATTCATCTACGAGATCTTCAACTGGGTAATGGTACCAGTGCATGTCTCCATATTCGGCCATCCGCCTCCCAAGATTTCAAATAACATAGCAGCCAAACTGAGTAGCATGGTAGATTGGTATATAGAAGCAGAATTTTCATACAGCAGGGTCTTTTGCACCTCTATTCCCCCATATGCTATGCCACTATTCTTTCCAGACAAGATAGTGTGTCGCAAGATCGCCAGAAAAACTGTGCTCGGTGGGATAAGAAAAGAGCTCAAAGGAGTATTGAAAAAGGTATGGTCGCCCTTTCCCATTCACATTGGTGCATATTCTTTATTAGATTTTGGCCATGCCAGAGCCGAGGCTACAGGCTTAGAGGAAATGAAATTGGTGGAAATTGATTTCAAGAAGCATGACCCTAATAAGGTTGTGAGTAATCACCTAGCGAGTTGTGACCTGAAGAAATATGAACACGAGGATTCACCTCATGATGAAATCTTCCGGGATGCGAGGTCCTACTCTGAAGTCTTAAGTCGGATTCAAGCCCTGCCGCTCGGAGATATGGACGATTTCTTTAAATTCTAGGAGCATCAATGGAGTTTCCTCCCCCAAGTTTTACAGGGCGAGACCCCAAAGCATCTGGTTACACAGGAAATGGAAGCCAAAGGCTCAGAGGACTCGAGTTCTGACAAGGAGAAAAATTGAGAGAAAACAGGGGGAGTTGGGACCTCAGAACGAGGAACCAAAATCCCTGATCAACAGAAAGGAAACTCAGGAAAGAGTACACCGAGCAAGAAGGTCCAAAGTCAAGTAGAGATACCCTCGCAAGGGGTGGGTGACTCACTATCACTCATATCAAGCAAGCCAGCCACAGAGGTTATCCTAAAAACAATCATCCAAGGAAATTGGTAGTCCCATTGCTTCTATCACACCCTTACAGTTCACAAAGGGGAACCCCGATGCGGGATGGATTTTTAATGAAGAACTAACACTCATTTCTATAGAAGAGTTACCTCCTAATGAATTTTTATTCGACAAGAAAAGGAAGGTCGTGGTGAAGAAATAATCGTATCAAAAAGCGAGTGCAGTGGCTAAAAGATTTAAAATCTTGACAGAAGGAAAGGTCGTAGAAGAGGAAGAGTTCACCGATGAGATAGCAGGAACACTGGGGGCTTATTCTATAGCCAACCAGTATTCAGTTGGAAATTTGAAGGCACAGTTGAAGCGAAATAACCTCTTGATCGATAAGTTGGAATATAAGGTGGCTACGGTGGAAGAAAACGCCAGGGATGAGGCGACCAAAATCCTCGAGAAAGCCAGAATAGACGATCTATAGGAGATCGAGAGACTCAGATCCGACCTTGAGAAGATATCTCAGTTGGTGCACATAATCCAAACGCAGGTAAGCCAGTAGGAGCAGCAAATAATACAGTTACAGTCAAAATTGGATGTTGTTGAAAACCAGGTCTTAGACATAAAGATATTCCAATCCCAAGCCACTGAAATCCAATAGAAGGTATTAGTAGCTCAACAAGACTTGCTTGCTAAAGTTGGAACCATTCAGAATCACTTTCAGAGGATAGATCAAGTGCTAGAAGATATCTCTTTAAGAGAAAGAGAAGTTGGGGAAACTTGGGTTGCTTTCCAGGAGGCCGTTACAGCCATAGCGAAAGTAGAGATGGTCAGTAACTCCAAATTATCGATCGTAGAACAAACCAGAGGGAATATTTTACTGAAGGTGTGGGAGAAGAATATATTAGAGAGAAGGGGAAGAGCTAAAGAGGTGAGGAATTCTTGTGAAGAAACATTCACCTTGATAAATAAAAGTTTGTTAGACCTTGATAAGGAAGGCAGTGCTGGGATGTTGGGAAAAATCAATATAGCTAAACTCCTGATAGATATCAAGGAAAATGTGGAAAAGGAGAAAGCTGAAATATCCCAGATAAGTCAGGTTGATATGGTCCAAGTGGACAAATGGATAGTAAATCCAAGTTTACAATTATGGTCTATCGTTATGGAAGACCGACAAGTGGGAAAAATATTGCCACAGTTGGCAAAGAATCGTTACACCTTTGAGGCAAATAACCAAGCAGAGCCTTCCATGTTGATAGCCTAGTTGATCGAAAGGTGCATCAATTGCATTAAGTAGGTGAAAGGGAAGGCTTTTGGTGTTAAATGATGATAGATGTCTCTTCGTTCTATTTCTGGAGCCAGAGGAGCAAAGAAAGGAAGGTGATCTGCCCTTATGAAGGAAGACAAAAGACAAGGAAATGAAACGCTTCAATTTTTCATTTGTAATTGACAAGTTTCTAGAACGATTGGAATTTGAAATGTTTAGAAGTTTGTTTAAATATACATTTTGAAAAGGGAACAAGGGATTTTTCTTTTGGGGCCAAATGTAATAGATGATTTCTTGTGCCAAAATTAATGAAGAAGCAATCCAAAGATTCCAAATTCCGTGAAGACTGAGTTATGTGTTATTCTCTGTTATCTCATGTCCATTTTCATTTCTCATATATATCTTTGATGAACTCTTAGCTGCAATTTAGTGCAACTTTCTACTGTGGTGATCAACTGTCTAGTCTTCTAATCATTTGCAGTTTTTCCTATGTATCGGCTATCAGCAAGTACAAGACCTGTGAATTACTTAGATCTCTATTTTTTATGCTTTGTCAAAGTGTCTTCTTGTCTATTTTATTCTTCTTTCATAGGGTGAGATTCTCCCTTGCTTGGATCCTTGCATTGTCGACAACTTAATTTTTTCTTATGTTCCATGCATGATTTTTTCAAAGTTAACTCAGTTATAGGAAAAGGCCTTTGGATTTTCTATACTATTAGTTCGGATCTGAGAAATCTTTCTTGTGTAATCTAAAATTTAAATAGCCTTTTAAACGTCAACCCCCTTCAAAGCTCTATTTTTCCATGATTGTACCCGTTGTAAGACATCCGAACATTGAACCTGGCCTATCAGACCAAACTAGCATTGCTTTGAATCTTTTTGATACTACACTTAAGACTGTCATCACCCGGGTAGAGCTCAAACATTCATGGGCAGCCATTGAACGGGATATCAGCATCCAAGAACATTTGGAAGCTAGAAAAAGACAACTCAGATATCATCCATAGCTTCTTTCCCTGAAGTTTTTTCTTTCCCTTTTTATTACTCACTCACTTCGGGATGCCTAGACTCTATACTTTATAGCCTTAAGTACAGACTCTAAGACAACACTATCCAAATTCAAAACACAAAAGCCCTCTCTTATTTACATTCATCTGTTTTATAGAATACGAAGAGGATATTTTCATATTCTTATAACTTCCAAACGGTCAGAGGAATGAAGCAACACTTCGTTCTGTTTCTCGATTAATATATTACAATTATTACAAGACTATGACTTTTCTTACAAGACTATGACTTTTCTGCAAAATTCAGTTACAATGTGATAATCAAGTGGGCCTTGGCGGTTGCAATTTCATGTCTATGAATATTTTCCATGTTTTTAATTCCTCGAGTATATCATCCACTCGAAATAAATGTGTCCTTTCAAGGTCTATTTCTCAACACGTTTCTTCAAATTTTTCTCAACACGTTGCACAAAATCTTTAGTTAGTGAAATTAACGTGACAAGATATATTAACCTTGCCTCTATAACTTCCGCGCTAATTTCACTGATTACTTCAACGAAAATCATACTGAGATTTCTCTAGATTTCCACATCTTTGACCATTGTTTGAGTCCATGACACCTTTTCTAAATCCCTCGGGGGATCCATCCTAAAATGTGTGAATAGGCTATTGGAAGACTTCCACAGTTCTTTGCTTGTTGTATTGACCCGTGCCTGGGTATTCTTGATATCCATGATCATTTTCATCCTTGCATTAAAAATTTGGAGATCTTTGATTCTTTGCTTATCTAAATACACAGATAGGGTTTTGGGTGAGTTTTGATGAATATCCTTCCATACTATGACCCCGCTATAGGATTCTTGGGATTTTTTATATTTTTCTTGCATATATTTCACCTACATACTCAATTTCACTTGATCAAATTTGGCATTCAGTATTTTATTGAGTGCATATAAGAATTTATTTTGTGAGTCTCAAAATTCTTCATTCATTTTGATGGCCTCTTCTCTAATTATTTCTATGGCTGCCATTTTTGTCTTACTTTCTTCCAGAGTCTTCTCCAGAATTTCATTATCTTGTTGTAGTTTCCTAAATTAATCTTCGATTCTTTCATTGTATTTGTTGAAATATAACTATTATCCTTTGAGTCTATTTACCTCTTGAGCATGTACAATTCTGACCTTTTATATCTTGTCTTGATGTGATTTTTGATTCATCTTGATACTTTTATCAAACTTTGCAGTCAATTCCTATTCTCAGAGTTGGATTTGTCTCTGCATTTCTTCCCTATAAGTATTCTTTGTTTCTATGGATTTTCCCCTAAATTCATTGGAGACAAATCTTTTTACTGTGTCTACAACATTTTCCAACTCTGTTATTCTTATTTTAGCCACATCTAGTGTGTCAACCATTTCATAAACTGACATAGAGTTAGCTTCAACAAAAGTATTCAAGATCGATGTTGATTGGATAACATTCTCTTTTAGGTCTAGGCCTGCGTTCCATTTGATGTTCCTCTCAATTGTATTTTTTCTTTACCCCTCATATTTTCCTTTCGACAGTTATTTTTTCAATAACTTTAGTCTTATGTCTATAGCAATATTCTCCAACCGCTACAACTCCACATTAAACACCTAACCCAGGTGATGTGAGTGAGAAACTTCCTGGTATGGTTTCCAAGGGAGTGCATTCTTCCAAGGGAACTGTAACCATACTGATGTCAGGGTTTGTTGTCACATTTGTATTGATTTGTTCAGGTTCTTCCCCAAGCGATTTAGCATCTTTTATGCTTCCTTCCTTGTCTCTCTCAGCTAGATCTTGGTTTTTCCTTTTTTCTGACATCTTCTATTGAGCATCGACCTTGTTTTGTTGTTGGTACCTCTCTTCTGCTTCATCTTCCTTCCTAGAAAAATTTTCATCCTTTTGTTTCCTCGTGAGTTCCACAACTTCATGTTTCTCCTTATCTTGTTGAAGCAATGTTTTAAATTGTTCTATTCTCAAAAAATTGTTTGCATCTTCGTCTTTGTTGAATTGTTTCTTGACCAAGTCACTAGGGAGCTTGTTCAATACTTCTTCAAAATGTGCATTTTCTCAAAAAATATCCTCAGCATATCTAGCCTAATGAGGTGTTTGCAATGTCAATTTGACAACTTTCAATTGATCGTACACTACATTTTGAGGGTTATGTCCCTTCTTTTCTTCAGTGCATAAACATATTTCTTGCAAGGTTGATGCTTCCTTTTCTGCCTATTTTTTATTAGGAAAGAGTATTGTCCCATATGAATAGGGAAGATCGTCCAATACCTCTTATTCTTCTCTGACATGTATGTTGTAACTCCTTTGTCTATTGTTTGATATGCCACTTCGTGGGCCAACAATTTATCAGGTACATACTTGGGCAGTAGATGAGGTGTTCATGTATCTCCATAAATCCTAACATATGTATAGTATTTGGTCATGTACCAATCCCCTATCCCTTTTAATTATTTAATGGAACCACGAGATGTCCAATGAGGGTGAACCCCAAAAATAATTTTGTGTAAGGGGGCCATAAATTAATCATAGATATCATAAAGATGGTTCTTTTAGTTTGATTCCCATAACTAAGAGAAATATTCATGAATTAGGGCTTTGCTCAAATCCTAGAACCAATTAAAAGAAGGAAATGTGTGTGCTAGATATAATGCATCTATGAGATACGTTTTCATAAAAAACCTAGGGATTTTCACACCTGTAACTTCCTAAACTCGAGCTGATATGTTGAATGATAAAATGTTTTCCAAATTCATTTATTTCCAGGTTTTGACCATCGTATTGGCCATTGGAAACCATTCCGTTCTAAAATGGGTGTTGGTTTCTTCTCCGTAGAGTCTGCATATCATGTTTTTCAAAATCCTGTAGAGATATTTCAAGTAGAGAGCATGCACATGTCATTCTCTTTGTTTTACTATCCATTCATCATCCATGAACCAACATTCCATCAGTGTCTTGAAGTCATTGTGATATATCCTGAATTTTTCTAAGAAGGATTCATCTAGGGAAACAATAGGTTCAGGAGTTTTATATCGTATCCTAAGGTCCTCTGCTATGAGAGACACAACAGGTGCACCAACAACATTCACTATCATCCTGGTCTCTTTCTGTATGTGCATGAAGCACCATCTCACATCGTCATTGTAAGGGAGGAGGCTCGGGCGAATTGCAATAACATGTTTCCTGCTAAGTTTGAAATTTCTTTATTCTTCAATTTCCTCATCCTCGATCGGAAACTTATCATCACAAAACATTTCATATATCTCCTAACATGTTGCATAATATGTCACATAATTTTCTCTGTCATCATGGTTGTTTGTATCTATAATGTTTAAGGATTCTTTTCCTGGAACATTAACAGGACCAACAATGACTCATCCCTTTGTTATACGGGTTTTCATTGTGGATAATATGTCACTTGCATAAATAACCATTCAAAATAAAATCACTTCTTCGATTTAACTTTAGACAAGAGCAAATTTCTAACTTATTCAATATATAGCCTACTAGCCTGAGAAGAAAACCCATGGTAGAACTTCCTTAGGTCTTCTCCTTAAGGGCTATTTCTTAGCTCTTAGTATTTTTTATGATCGGGTTTATACTTATTATGTGTTTCCAAGATTATTATACTATTAACTCCCATTCAGACTATAGAGCAATCAATGTCATGTGTGATACAACTAAGACCATGTCAAAGGTGTATCGTTTATCATTAAATTTTCTCTTGAGGTGATCAATTACATATCTCTGTCAGTGTACAATAGAAACGATGGGTTTAGGAGAGAAAAAATCCTTTGTTGGGAATATTAATTGGGAAAGGTCATTTAAAGAGGAAAATTTCCCGACCTTGTCATCATTGATAATTGCAAAACCATTTGTGCAACCTCTCCATATCATTCGACGATGATGACACGACTGTTTGAGTAAAATAGATCAATAGGATATCACCACGTACCCACATGTGGTTGATTTATACCATTTTAAAAGTCTTGTGAAATGGTAGGACCCAATTGGTCCTCGTGATGGGTTTAGTAACAATCATATATTGAGATTTGAGCACTTAACCACGAGGTCATTGTCATTGTCGGGATATTTTATTTGTAGGTAAATCTCACATGGTAATTTCCTTGATGACGAAGTTATAAATGTGTCATTTACGAGATTTCAGTTTCAAGCACATTGAAGGGTGGAGAGTAATGCGATGAGGAGGAGGTAAAAGATAATATTAAATGAATCGAACAAGGAGGAGATGAAGTTTGAAGTTGTCAGTGGTTCCCTTGGCCAGTGTTTAGAGTTTTCATAGTAGTGTAAGAGTGGTCTAGAAAGAAAAGCCTATATATTAGTGAAGAGTTCCTATTGTCTAGTTTCGATGACCATATGCAAACAGTAAGCTCATGAGTGGATAAATAGCCAGGTAGGTAAAGAGTAGTGTCTTGCCAAAATTTTAGTAGTTTGAGTCCCCAACAAAAGTAATGGTTTTTGTGGGGTTGTTGTGTTCTCACAACAAATAGCGATAACGTAAAACCTCCACATACCACATAATGAACTTGTGCATCCACCAAATCAGTGTAGCTTAATGAAGAAATCTAATTGTTCAAGCATTTATTATTGTGTACCAAATCAAAGTAGCTTATTGTTCTATTTCCTTCTATTTTACAAGCACTACAATCCTTTTAGCTACCTAGCAAGAGATTTATTGTGTGATCATGATTAGTTCACTCAAATTAACTTGGATATATCCACTATCATGCAACTAGAATATTTTTGGTGGAGCTCTCCAAGTTCAACAAAACAAAAACAGAAGGGTGTAGTTAAAATGCATTACTACTATTGTTTTAATAATTTTTGTGAATATAAAGTAACCAACAATGTTATACAATAGGCTATGAAGAAGACAATGTTATACAATAGGCTATGAAGAAGGTGGAAGGAATGTTAGTGAATATGCAATTATCAAGCAAAGATTAATTTTGATTAGAGTTGTGGTATTTTTATTACAATTCCCATAGTTAAAAGGATGCTACAAGTTGAAATAGTGTGAATGTAATTCCCTAATCAAGAGTTAGCATGAAGTAGGGATACAAGGTCTCCTTGTCACCATATTTCCTCCTTAGTTCTTATCATTATTATATTACTGAAAACATACAAAGGTAAAGATGAACATATATCTTCTTAAGATTAGTTGATTAATGTTTGTGTAAGCTACAACAACTGAATATACTAAGTGGATATGTTGCATGGTGGACATATTGAATGAATTTGTACCGCTTTTACTGAAAAATATTGTGAAAGACATTTTCACAAAGCATTTCTTTTTGTAGGTGTGGCCTAATGAGATTTGTATAATGCCTATTAATGACACGTGAGGGATGCAATTGCAATAAAAAGATTCTTCAAAAGAGAAAATGTATGATGGATAAAGAGAACAATGTTGAGATGTTATTTTCCCTTTTCCCTATCAAGGTCATGTTTAGGGTGGATGTTGGAGTATATAGATCTAATTTGTCAAGTTTATGGAGCACATCGATGGTTAATGGTGTAGAACCACTTTTCACTCACTACTGTGTAGGTGTTACTATGCGTAATAACAACATTCTCACTCACAATTAATCACATGCATTCAAAACAAGTTAAACACATTCAACACAAAGTGATCAAACAATTTACTACCATAATCAACAATCAATACTATTTAACATCAATTCATATACACGACAGAATACATGATGATTATAATACACAGAGACACAGAAACATAATTAAAGCATCATTTGGTACTTATCTTTGAACAGTGGTAGATTCCACCAACCAAGTGCAGGCATTCCACAAACCTCACAGCCTTAGACTGTACTACTCATCAACTTAACAGTGGGTCACCCTCGAGCTGGGACTAAGCTCCACCCCAAGACAAGGAATCCTAGGCTAGGCTGAGGTTACAGGGAAACAACACACAACCACAAGGGTGGGATTCTCTCCCAAGAACCTCTCACGCTCACTGCCCACAGACCCTCATTCCCCACTTGCCTGTTCCACCCCAGGAATATACACCTTCTCTATCACCTGGATAGTCCTTCGGCTACTAACCTCCCTTGCCTTGGGTTACAACAACAAGCTAGACCGGAGGTCTCTGGGCTCTATGGAAGCTACAAGGTTCCTTCCAGGAGTTCTCTCCTTCCTTTGTACACTCTCTCCCCTGGAGAGAGTGTTTCTCTGCCCCTGGAGAGAGTGTTTCTCTGCTGGCCAACAAGACACACGCATTCCAGTACTGCGTGGCCACAACAATCAATAGGGAAAACTGACTCAACTTTCCTACAGGCTCAACAATGGCCGAATGGCTCACGGTCACGAATTTGGGATAGAGACCCCACACACAAGCTCGATCTCAGATAGAGGATACACATGGATTCTCTAGACAAACACAGGTTTTTCGATTCAGAATATGTACGGGGTTTTTCTGCAGAGGTTGGATCCATCGTACCACTCAGAGGTCGTATGCACTTAGGTCGTCGGGTGGAAGGGAGGAGAACCCCCATCATGTCTCATCTTCACCATTTTATTTTCATGGGTCTGGGATGAAACTTGTCGCCCTAGAAACTACATGCGTTTACCCAGCATGCATCACCTTCCTCATGGTTAGGAACTTAGGATAAAACATGAAATGTTCATGCCTTTTTGGAATAATATTAAAGTATTATTCCCAAGGTTGAAGCCCCCTAGGCTTAACACTTATCCCCTTTTCCCACCTTCCAGCCCCTAATCCCTTGCCTTCTCTGTGGAAGCTCAGTCCCCCTTCACTCATTCATCATGGTCGGTCTGCACCTGGTGGTGTTTACAAATTTTTATTAATTTGTTCTGCGTGATTACATATACAACAACAGGCTCCTGGCCTTCAACACTTAGGCTCCCTGGCCTAACAAACACATAAGCCACCAGCTTATAAAAACTTGCCTCACCAACCTATAAAACATAATTACAATTCCTTTCAGAACATGATTTACAACAGGGCTCGGCCTTGGGGACACTACAATCCCCCTCCCCTTATTTCTGCACTGTCCTTAGTGCAACTTACACTGTCTCTACAAGCTTTTCAAAATTTTCAAAAAGATGTGGGTACTCTGCCCACATAGCATCTGCATGCTCCCATGTC
>CBVK0102935665.1:0-10214 GCA_900067695.1 Picea abies
ACTCACTGACAGTTCGTTGGTGGGCTTACCGTCCTCGGCTACCGTGGGCTGGTTGTTTATGGGCGTCCCTTATTTTTCCTCAGCGCTCTGGTATGTTGCAATCGAACTCCTTCAAAACCTTCAGCCAATACACGATGGTGGCAGGCGACCTGTGCAAACCTTGAACCTCTGCGTATTCTACCCTTTTTCTTATTCTCAGTGCTGCGGTATGTTTAGGTTTTGTTCCCTCTGCGTGTTGTCCGTCATAAGCCATTAACGCTGAATCGGTCCATGCACGACACACCCTAAGTAACCAAGTATGAAAGGAAACTTTTCTCGCAATGACAATCTTTTACAAATCGCATTGATTCAACTTCTAAAACAGATGAACATGAAATCGAAATGGACCAAATAAAGAAACTCATTAAAGAGGGATGATCTGTTGGTCCATTCATCAGCGGTTGGTGGACGTAGTAGTACATTCATCAAAAAAATTGATCTGGACGTCGGGGTGCTTCGAACAAAATTAATACTTTTCCCCCTTAACAGTCACGAAATAAAATGCATACACAGCGACTTCTGAGTACACAGCGAACAGGAAGGTAGACCCCTTAAGTTCGTGAATACACAGCAACTTCTGCAATAACCGGATCATGGAAGTATCTACTGAAAGGATTGCGTCCACCGTAGCATGACAGTTGCAACAAAAAAAATTGTGCATCCCAAGCTGTACGCTGGTATCAAGAGTCCAGCGTGATTTTTTTTTCTCCTGGAGTATGACATTTACTCCCACCGAAACCCACGCCTTCCCTTACCTTCTTCCTCTGACCACGCGTGGTCAGACTGCGTCCTCATCGGTGCAGGCAGCGTTAAGTTGTCAGCTCGATCTCCTGAAGTTTTGACGGCACCCAGCCACCGCCTTAACCCTGATCGAGTCTCTTTTTACACGCCTTCATTTATTGATTGTTTACTGATGTTGTTGGTACCGACCCGATACCCAGATTAATAAGAATTTATTAATTGGTGAATAAGTCCATTTACCACGAGATCGCTTATTTTTCCCTCACTAAGTATCCGTATCAAGATTGCCAGGGTTCCTCCTTTCAGGGTGCTCAGCGCCTCTATTGCTATTACTTTAAATTCGGCAAGACCGGGGAGTATAACCTAGCTGGGCGCATGCGCTGTCACTGTGTTTGAGGGGTTGACCGGAGGGCTATCACCAACTGTTATTGCCTAGTGCGTTCTGAAATAAAATAAAAAAAAAAACCTTTTTAAATTTGCCCTGACATGAAATTCGCCCAAGACATTTCGTTTTCCATTAATTTTAATTTCTTGTGACCGATATTACTTTGCCTTTATAGACTCCTTTATTATGCTGACAGGAACGGCAGGATTGGGTTAATCCCTTGAATTATTATTCGCTTCACGCCTTTACCTTAATGCGTAGTCAGTAGAAAAGGAAGAGCTCTTTACCCAAGGTAAAACTTCGGGAGGCAATAGCTTAGTTGCTCATTCTTGGATTACGCATATTCTCCTTTCACTGCTACAGGTAGGACCCACGTTTTTACCCTCGTAACGCTAACCGAAAACCTAGATTCTTCTCTACCCAACAATGCCAACTGTTAACTAATCAGCGTGGAAAAATAACGCTTGGGTACGCAGGTTTTCCTAAATGTGGCATCAGCGTGGAAAAATAACGCTTGGGTACGCAGGTTTTCCTAAATGTGGCGATTTTCTTTTGTTGCTTCTTTTATATTGTAATTGTAAATATGGTAAAATTTAAGTAATGCCTTGGTTGTAAGGTAGCGCAACTGTATGGTGGTGCATTGAATTAGATATGGTCCTTTTTAATTGCTGCGATTTAAAGTTTGCCCGTATTTTTCAAAATATTGTTAATTGAATGTATGGTCAAATTATTTAATTATTGCCATTGTTGAAAGGTATCACAGTTGTATGGTGATGTTAATCATTTAGATATGGTCATTGAAAAGTAGCGCTTTTAGGTTGTCTCATTTTTACATTGTTATTGGTAGATATGGTAAATTCCAAGTATTGCCTCGTTGTAAAGAAGCGCAACTGTACAGCGGGGTATTGATTTAGATATGGTGATTTCTAAATGCTGCAACTTTTCAGTTTTGCCCTTACTTTTCAAAGTACGGTTAATTGAAATTATGGTTAGTTATTTAAGTATGGCCATCCTTTTATGTATCGATTGATTATGGATCATTTTACTTATAGTTATAGTTACTGTTATACTTGTCCTAATTGAATATGGGCTAAGGGGTGTTTTTAGATACGATGTGATTTATAACATGTCGCCTTACCATATATTGACCTTAGATTAAGGGGGTGGTCATTGGGTGAAAATGATACTAACATTTTACCATTATGATTAATGCAATTATTATGATTAATGCAATTGATACGGTGATCCGTAATGACTGGGTACTAAAGGTTATAATGATATAGGATGTGTTATCAGGGTTAGGTTCAGGGAATTTTCTGACGCACTCATGGAAATTGATGACATGTGCAGCGTAAGGTTCTTGCCTTAGTAAGAAGGCTATGTTAAGCTTGATAACCGTGAATCCGAGCGCCTCGTTGGCAAATGCAGTGTCGATTATGTCTTAGGAAAATGATACGGTAATCTAAGGCACTTAGCGCGGAGGGGGTTAGCTTTTAGGCAAGCAGGTTTTCATTGCGATCACTTGTGGGGGAATGCTAATGCCCACGGTATCGACAGTTAAATTTGTGTCGTGTGGTAGTAATGTCAATTGAAATGTTATTAAGATGCGTTGTTGGCAGCTTACTAGAGGTAGGAAACTGATGTTTATTTCATGCGTCATTGACATGCATATAATATGCTGGAACACGGGGAAAGGTAATGTAATGAAATGCCGGGTGATATAGCGTAATGTTTCACTTCCTCCCTAACCAATATGCTGGAACACGGGGAAAGGTAATGTAATGAAATGCCGGGTGATATAGCGTAATGTTTCACTTCCTCCCTAACCTTCAGGGTAAGGTAATATTAAATTGTTCATCATGGTGGTGATGTTGTCGCAGATTATGATTTAAGTCTAGCGCATAGGGGCATTGTGACCTTGTAATGCCAGTCATGGTAACATAAAAAGGGCTATGGGTGTGATTTCAAGTTGCGCTATTACCATCCTTACTTTTAGTTGTAGCTTGCGATTGTAATGAATTGATCCCAACGTTTTAAGATTTCAGTATTTAGTTTTGGGAGTTTGAGATTAATTGGGATTACCTTACGTTCAAGGTACCCATTATGCAGGAAATCTAACTGGTGCAATTGATCTCCGATTGATGTCTTCGCGTCTCAGTCGGGTGGCGTCTTGTTGGTTGTCGAGTGGCGACGTGGAGTCCAGTGTGTCTATTTCCTCTCCTACGCGCGCGCTCACACAAAATAAAAATAAAATAAAGATTGTATAAAAAAAAGAAAAAAAAAAAAAAATTTTGCACCCGTTAACAAAGTCGATGTTGTAACGAAGAGGGTGTCACAGAAACATTGGTTAATATTCCTAACTCTTTAAATTGGGAAACATATGAAGCTGAATGGAGTCCTCACTGGGAACTCAGGAGTACAAAATTTTTATCTTAGACAACTCATCTTGCATATTCAAATCTGGTCCCAGAGGTAAGGGGAAGAAGAATTCCAAATGTGTTGGCTCCCATAATTGTCAGAACTACTGAGAAAGCAATTGAAGCACAACAAGTCCTAAATTATACATTCCATGATATTGATCTCATCTGGGATATTAGAGACAATATTGGTAATAATCAACAGTATTTCTGTTTACATAGACTTAGATTACTATACCATTGTCCTCAAAGAAATCCAAACATAAATTTTCCAGAGACAGATTTCAACTATTCTTCTTATAAAGAATTATGGTGGAATTTCATCCAACAAGAGGACTTTCTTACTTTAGTAAAATTTGGGAATGTAAATACAACTACTTCAGGAAGACCACCCCTTTGGCTTGCAGACTGGTGGAAAGACTTTGGTTTAAACAAAGGGGCAATTGACCCAATAATTCTAAATTCTATATCTCCTTTACAATCAGTCCAGAATCTCTTTGAATTTAGACCCAATGAGGGAGAACTATTATGTCTCTTTATATTAAATCATTTTCAATGGGCAGTAAAAGTAAAAACCATTGTTCAAATTCGTAATGGCCAACCATTCATTCCAAGAAAGATATATACTAAATCTTGGGATACTTTAAACTATCCTGCAAGAGAGCACTTCTCCAACTTTTGGTGTGGTTTGACCTGCATTTCCAAGATTCCCATATACGTGTCTTATTTTGTTTTTCTTCTGGTCAGGGAATCTTGCACGACTACCCCGTCAGAGTTACTATTGCATCTACTTTTATGAGTGGGAAATAAAGGCTTTGATTTGGTTGGAAGAATCTTGCACGATTTCTACCGCCAAATTCATAAAGCAGATCTAGTGGAAGACAGGTAGGGTATAGAGTCATGTCAAGTCGCTTCATCAAGATGATTCCCTTCTCCATAATTTTTTATATAAGGAGATGAGGAGTTCATTCTCAGGGAGGCAATTCATAGTCATCCAATGAGTCAGTCTTCTAAGCTCCCTTTTGTCCGACCTTTGAGTCATTCAGACAGGTAGGGTATAGAGTCATGTCAAGTCTCTTCATCAAGATGATTCCCTTCTCCATAATTTTTTATATAAGGAGATGAGGAGTTCATTCTCAGGGAGGCAATTCATAGTCATCCAATGAGTCAGTCTTCTAAGCTCCCTTTTGTCCGACCTTTGAGTCATTCTGTATATGCAATTCTGCATAAGTCAGTAAGTATGTAAGTGTGTTGTGTGAGTGAGTGAGAGCATCCTGCTCAAATATTTGTATACCCTGGCATCAGAGCTTCAATATCTTTGTTTTAATATATATATCAAGACTTCCACAAAGCATATTATGTTCTCTAAATATTGTCTCTGAATTGTGCGTATGTTATGATTCTCGTTTCTACTTGCCATATTGTCTCTGAATTGTGCGTATGTTATGATTCTCGTTTCTACTTGCCTGTGATTGCATTCTGTGTTACTTGAACGATTCTGTGCCGAAGTTCTCTCGAGAAGATAGATAAGGTTCTCTCATCTTGGAGATAAGGTTCTCGGAAGGTGGTTGTGCCAAGGTTCTCTTAGGTCATGAATAGCACCGATAGTAAGTCCCTCTAGGCAAGGAGGCTGCTAAGGGCAGTTGTAGGTGTTGGGTTGTCTAAAGGTTCACTAGGAGTCACTGGAAGGTTCACATAAGGCCAAGAGGTGGGGTTCACATAAGGATCATACTCAGGGTTCGCTAGGAGAGCTGGATTGGTCCTGTAGAAAGTCACAAGAAACAGAAGGTCAAGTAGCAGAAGGAAGCAAACGCATGAGACAAGCAATATCAAGCTTCATTCTCCAATGAGGAAGCCCCTAATTTTCAAATGGTATCAGATCCATAAATCCATTTTCAAGATGGGTATGATATCAGACCTTTCGTTCTGATAAAAGCTATTCTCTCTGTTAAGTTGATTTTAGAACTATTGTGAGTTTAAGTGTGATTAATATAGAATCCATATCTATATAAAAAGTCTCGGGCCTTTGAAAGACAAGGTTTCCACTCTTGCGACTCACTCCGAAGCCGTATCAGAAGTCTTGGGCCTTTGAAAGACAAGGTTTCCACTTCTATGACTTCCTGATAGAGTTACTAGTTTATGCCTGAGGAGTCGGCCAGGAGCCTATCTGAAATCTTCTTTCTCCGGAACAGAAGACTAAGATTAAATGCCTTGCTTTTCTGTGTAGTCATAGTAATCTCTCCCAAAATATGGATTCATCAGTTTCTTTTAGAGAGTTGCAAAATGTTGAAGATCTTAGTACTTCTGGAAGAGAATCTGTTGGTAGCCTAGAATCTATGTTTGCAAATAATAGATCACATAGTTTGAATTATGCTAGTATTGAAGAGGTTGAGACTCAGCCTCCAGTTTCTTGGAAATTACCTGAGATCTCTCCCAGCCGAGTCTACAAAGACTTAAGCATGTTCCATCTAAAATCTATCTCAAGGGTAATAGTAAAAGAATCAGTCAGTAGGATACAACAGAATATAGATGTGAGTCAAACCATTTCTCTGATAAATGTCAAAGAAATCCAAAATGAATCAAAATGACATCAGACAAATTATTTACATTTTGGATGCATCAGAGTCGGAATCAGTCCTTTGGTCCATAAAGGCATTAATGCCTATGCCTTGTGAACAGTCAGAGATATGACACATAATAAATTCACTGATTCCTGAATAGCAGGAATAGTTGCTCCTCTTTCTGATGGTCCTATCTATTTTGATTTTTATCCAAACTTATTTGCTTATACTTATGATGAAAACCTTGGAGATATTTTAAAGCTCCAAATCAGAACTACTGGATTCGACATGTGCCAAACCAGGACTAATATATCCATCTAGACTAGGGGATGTTTTACACACACAAATACTCTTTTTCCAGCTATCTTGCATACCCCTAGCAGAACTGATCAATCCAGTACCCTAGTTCTGACAGACCCTCTAAACCAAAAAATGGAACATCAAACAATAAGATGGGAAAACCTTTCTTTCCCCACAGACTGGGTTATAGACACACTGAAAGCCCCAATCCCAAGATCCATTACCTCCGCCCAAACAATAGAATCCGCATCCTCTACAGTTATCTCCTTCCCACAAAAATCTCTTTCAGGAAATAATTATTCAGTTTCGTCTTCTTCATCTACCTCATCTTTTTGTTTACATCCTTCACTCCAATCTCTAGCCAACGCAATCGACCATGGTCCTTTTTCAGTACAATGCCTAGACTGTGGGAAACTTGTTACTTTATTCACACTGTCTGCATTTAAAGAAGATGAGCAAGTTCAATTTGAACATGCCAACCATAACCCAAGAACAAATCTTCCACCCCCACATTCTACTGCTAAAGAACCCTGTCCACATCCACAATCTTCTGACTTTCCTTTCCCACATGATTTGCATGTCCTTGTCATACAAATAAATCCTTGTACAGAAATAAATAGAAGATGCCTAGCAAATATCCCTGAGGATATTAAAAAACCATCTTCTCCTAAAATTAAAAAATTCCTTTCACTAATGAAGGGCTACTGCAAATCTAAGATCAAATCTGATTGGATGAAAAATATGCTAAATTGAGATCTTTTCACCCATCCAGATGCAGAAGCTTTTGCTGAAACTAGTTCATATGAAGAAAAGGTAAACCAATCCAATGAGTGGAAGAATTTTATGGGCAAAACGGATATGTTTATCTCTTTCTATGAATGGAAGCCTCAAAGAAAATTTTTTATTCCAAGAAACTGTTCCAACAAAGTTCTGGAGCCGCAAACAACCAACATAACCTATTGTCATGTGTAGTCACTTTCTATACCAGACCTTGCAAAAGAAATTGGTAAAATCAAAATTTTTATCAAAGAAAAAGAAAGTAAGCCAGAAGAAAAAGAAGAACAGGTAGTTCAGATCCAACATAAAAAATTTCACATCCTTATTGATCTGAAAATCCAAGCAAAGCCTTTCCATTTAAAAACACTGCTAGACATGGGATCTGATCTGAATCTCTCAAACAAAGATATAATTCCTGTAACCTTCTGGCAGAAATCCCAAGCAAGTGTTGTTGGTCTAGGAAATATTCCAACATAAATTTATTTCCAGATCCCTGAAGCTACCCTTTGCTTCAGAAATTATTGCCTACGTCTAAAATTCCTGCTAGCAGATATCCCCATATCTTGCATCTTAGGAACACCTTTCCTAGCAGTTTTTGAACCTCATGGATCTACCATGTTAGCAGGAAACATGCCTAGATATTTTATCAACATTCCTTATGGAAATAGCAAAGTTATAATCAAATTTCCTTTTGTCTCTACTCCTAGAACTTCAGACATGGTACATACCATAAGGAATAAAATATTCAAAATTGAAGAATTAAAAGACTATCAAGCTAGGATTAGAATAAAATACCAACTGAGCCATAGCCAAGTACAAGAAAAAATTCTTATGTTAAAACAAGAATTTATTGATCAAGTGTGCTCAGAAAATCCTACAGCCTTTTGGAAGCAGAAAGAGCATGAAGCTTCTCTTCCATACAAAGAAGACTATCAAGGAAAACCTTGCAAAAGAAGAGTTATTCCCATGAATGCTGAGTATCAAAGACTGTGTGCAGAAGAAATCAAAGGTCTCCTAAAAAAGGACCTGATTAGAGAATCTACTAGTCCCTGGAATTGCTATGGATTCTATGTGAACAAGCATTCTGAACAAGTAAGAGGAATTCCTAGACTAGTTGTAAATTACAAACCTTTGAATAAAGTTTTAGCTAATGACACTTACCCTATACCAAACAAATCCAGTTTGGTTACAAGAATCGTTGGTGCAAAGGTATTCTCAAAATTTGACTTAAAATCCGGGTTTTGGCAAGTAGCCATTAAAGAAGAGGATAAATTCAAAACAACTTTTAATGTTCCAGTAGGACATTATGAATGGAATGTCATGCCATTCAAATTAAAGAATGCACCATAAAAATTTCAAAGGGTAATGGATGATACTTTAAAGCCATACATTGACTGGCTTATTGTATATATTGATGACATACTTGTGTTCTCATCTTCTATTGACCAACATTTTAAGCATCTGAAGAAGTTGCTACAGATAGTCAAGCAAGCAGGCTTAGTATTCTCCAAAAAGAAATTGGAACTTTTCAAAATAGAGATCAAATATCTAGGTCATACAATAAAGAATGGAGAACCTACTCTACAGACACATGTTGTAGAATTTGCCAATAAGTTTCTTGACAAGATAACTGATAAAAATTAGTTACAAAGATTCTTGGGTAGTCTAAACTACATCAGTCATTTTTACAAAGGATGCGCCCAAGATAGAAAAGTATTAAATGATAAGCTAAAGAAGGAGCCCATCCCCTGGATAGATGCACATTCCCAGGCCGTTAGGAACATAAAAGCCAAAGCCAAGAATCTACCTATACTATACATTTCTGATGATGATCTCCCTAAGATAGTCGAAACAGATGCTAGCAACATTGGTTGGGGAGCAGTTCTTAAACAAGTAAAAAATGAAGGAAATAAGAAAAAGGAAGAAATTATTCAGCTTGCCTCTGGACTTTGGCAGGCAGTAGAAAAAAATTATTCAGCCTTAGATAAAGAAATCAAAGCAGCCTTAAATGCTATTCAAAAGTTTGAGATCTATCTTATCGACAAAAGATTTATTTTAAGAACAGATGCTACTGCTATGAATAAAGTTCTGAATAAATACATAAAATCTCCTGGTGATACTAAATTTTCCAGATGGCAAGCCTTATTCAACAACTTTGATTTCTCTGTGGAACATATTAAAGGCACTGATAATTCTATTCCAGATTTTTTAAGCAGAGAAAATCTGCAAAGTATTTGTTTAATAATCTCTGTTCAACTCTTGGTTAATATTCCTGACTCTTTAAATTGGGAAACATATGAAGATGAATGGAGTCCTCACTGGGAACTCAGGAGTACAAAATTTTTATCTCAGACAACTCAACTTGCATATTCAAATCTGGTCCCAGAGGTAAGGGAAAGAAGAATTCCAAATGTGTTGGTTCCCATAATTGCCAGAACTACTGAGAAAGCAATTGAAGCACAACAAGTCCTGAATTATACATTCCATTTTATTGATCTCATCTGGGATATTAGAGACAATATTGGTAATAATCAATAGTATTTCTATTTACATAGACCCATATTACTATACCATTGGCCTGAAAGAAATCCAAACATAAATTTTCCAGAGACAGATTTCAACTATTCTTCTTATAAAGAATTATGGGGTAATTTCTTCCAACAAGAGAACTTTCTTACTTTAGTAAAATTTGGGAATGTAAATACAGCTACTTCAAGAAGACCACCTCTTTGGCTTGCAGACTTGTGGAAAGACTTTGGCTTAAACAAAGGGGAAATTGATCCAAGAATTCTAAATTCTATATCTCCTTTACAATGAGTCCAGAATCTCTTTGAATTCAGACCCAATGAGGGAGAACTATTATGTCTCTTTATTTTAAATCATTTTCAATGGGAAGTAAAAGTAAAAACCATTCTTCAAATTCTGAATGGCCAACCATTCATTGCAAGAAAGATATATACTAAATCTTGGGATACTTTAAACTATCCTGCAAGA
>CBVK0102935666.1:0-14156 GCA_900067695.1 Picea abies
CGCCAAAAGTTGGAGAAGTGCTCCAAGTTTCCAAGATGCTCATTATTACACCTAGTGCTAATTATTACAATGTGGATATTGGTTACGGCAAACCATGGAACCCGAATGACACCACTGTCGGTCATTTAGACATGAATGGACAAGATTACATTGTGTAGGTTGGTGACGTCAACCCACGGAAACCAACTGGCACCATTTGTCGGCTGGTAAGACATTATTCGATAGGTTGGTCATGAAAATGTCTGAAACGATCTGTATCCCAATGTTGAGTGTAGATTTCCCGGTAAAGTTCAGGATCTTCATCACTATCTTCATCTTGTTGTAATACATACCTTGTCCTAATGACCCAAGGATGTCTTTCTCTGACAAAAAACATTTTATATTCATTTTCAGAAAAATGTTCGAGGATAAGAACATTTTCTGGGAGTCTCTGGCAAGGATTCAGGAACATTCTTGTAGTGTCGATGACATATGGATGTATAGAGCTTGGATTTAAACCAAACTTTTTCCACCAGTTTAAGAGCCAGTCTGGTTTAGGGAATGAGACGAACTGAACATCGAATCTAATCATGCAATAATAATATCTATACCTGTCTGTCCATAAACAAACATTTTCCCACATCGCTTTATATTGAAAGTAATTTATTTCAAATAATCTTTCATTTGGATCTTGATGTGGCCAAGACTGTAAATCTCTCATTCTGTTTATTTGGAAAAAACTCCAAGCTGGAGTTTGATTCCCTGTCTGGGTCTGTTGGCAGAACCAATTTCTATTTGCAGATCTGATTCTAGTTAAGTCACCCATTTCAACTAGATTTTGTCGAGATGCAATAGTGTATGCTTGGTGCATCTGACCTATCACATGCTATGGAGGAATAACATGGATGCTAGTATTTCTCGAAAAGCCTGGTAAACCAAACTCTACTCCTTCTGACAATCTTAACTGCCATTGGGGCACCCAATTTTCTTTGTATGTTTCCCAGTCTGTGTTGTCATGTAGATATTCAGTGACTGGGACATTTATGTAGTCATCCCAAGTATTTATTACCACCATGCTCTTTGAACAATAAGCAATTTGAGCATTAGATTCAGAAATGAAAGGAATTTTTTTTCTCTTTGGTGGATGGCCATTTATACTTGGTAGAGTAATAAAATATCATGGTTCCCCTTTAGAGTTTTGACATGATCCATGAGGCTCAACTACAGATAAGAACGGAGTTCCCAAGATACAATATACTGGTAATTATGTTATTAGGAATTTCATTCCTAGTGCATATTCATCGAATAATAAAATTCCTCTAGGAATTTCAAAATCCATATTAGTGGATATATTTCCCAGCCCGATGGCAGAATAGCTGTTAGGTAACCAATACTTATGAGGGATCAAGTTTTTATGCACCAAATTCATATCTGAACCTGTATCTAATAGTGCATTTAAACAAAAGACTTTAGAATTGATTTCTAACTTGATCTTCACCTGATACTTTTGGAATTGAATAGGCAATATCTTCATTGTTGTTAGCCCTTGGAGATGGGCTGCTGTTTTTGGATTTTCATATGGAGCATCCTCTAAAGGAGGAGGTATAGAATCCAATATTTCTCTAATTTCTCTAATCTCTTTCCTTGCCCAAGAGTCTATTTTGAAATTATATTCAGACTCTTCTTCCATTTTTCTGATCTTTTCTTTTAATTCAACAACCTCTTTTCTTAAAAGAAGCATTTCTTTGGCTATGTCTGTTACTGAATTATTTTGCAATTTTTCTTCTATATTGTATTTGATAAAAGTCTTTGTATTTTTATCAAAAGAGGCTTCTATGAACAAAGGTTCTCTCTTAGAAGATTCAACAATTTTTGTCCTTTGTTCTGTTTTGACTGTCTTGAGAAATGTTTTAAGAAGCGAATTTTTCATGTCACCTTCTGGTAAGGCTTTGATCTATGCCAACATTTGAGCTTCTTGATCTCTAGTATTACTGAACATACAAATTTTTATTTTGCGTCTAATTTCAGGTTCTGATTCAGATTCAGAACTTTCAGAACTATCTTGACAGGAGTAAAAATTTGGATTTTTGCAACTGCAGTCTTGATTCATCAGAATTTTTTCTTCTAAGCTGTAATCAAACTCAGAAGTGCTAGTAGATTCTGAGCAACATCCTTGTTGTAGAAGATGTACTTCTTCACTCTTTTGAAAAGGATGGTGTGGGCATTGGTTTGTTTCATGATCATTAGCCCCACATCTATTACAGTGTAGTCTTAAAGACAGTTGTTTCTTTGCTTGGGCTTCTTTGGCTTTCTGCTCAGAATATTTTCCTTTCAACATTCTGGAAGATTTGTTTTCTGGACACTTGTGTGCAATGTGCCCAGTCTTTCCACATATCCAGCACTTCATTTGTTGTCTAGCCTGATGAGAATGATATTTTAATTTAATATCTTCAGGCTCATAGTAGTGTGTTCTAGGTCTGTACCTGTATTTGTATTTTTCCCTTTTCTTTTCTTTGAGTTATTTTTTCTTTTTCCTTTTCTTTCTAATAGGATTTGTAATATACAGACCATACTTTTCACAGATGGATTTTTGGTTCGGCAAATGTGATAGCATATATACAGAGTTGTGAACTTTCATATTTACACATAACCCTATTAAAGCTTTGGTAATGAGAGAATAAATCTCTCCCCATGTGTACATCTCATAGGGAAGTTTGAAAACTTCCTGCATCTTTAAATACTCAACAAATTTACTAGGTATGGCTGCTAAGTAAACTTGTTTCCAAAGAAGATTCTGACTATTCTGAACTTCAAAAATTATTTGAGTCCAATCCTTATGAAACTCTTCATATTTAGACATTTTTCTAAATTTCATATTCATTAGGATTAACTCATTCTTATATGCCAACTCAGACTCAGTACCACACCAATGTTCAAGAATTGCAGTGGTTAAGGCTCCTATCATATTATTATGAGGAGTTCCATTAGTGTGATAGACTATGTCTCCTTGTTCATCACTTAGGACTTCTGCCTCCATCTTGGAAATCATAATTGGAGAAGAGATTACTTCCCACCATTTGCTCAAAGTGCCTGTAAAGCCTTGGATGATTGATTTGCATGCTTCAATTTCTTATTTTCCTTTCATGCACATGACCTTGTATGAAACATAAATTCGATCAATCATCTGTCTAATTTGTGCAATAGATAGACTATCAATGTTCCATTCTTGGAACCAATCTTCAACAAATGTTTGGATTTCAGGTAGTTTTCCTTTTCCCAATAAGTCTGGTGCTAGAGGTCTGCTTGTGTGATGAGGGAGATTTTCATAAGCAGGTTGTTGGATAGACACCAATGAGAGGTGCTCTTTTGAGGATGATACTGGGACATCTTCTTCTGGAGGAAAATGATGAGGAAATTTCTTTTGGATTTTTGTCTTAGTAGGCTTATATACAAGAGACAAAATTGAAATAGAATTATTTGGAAGGATGAAGGGATCAGGGATAGGTTTGTCAGGGACAATATCCTTTTTCTTGATTTCAGATAACGACTTTCCCATTTTAGAAAAGGCTTCTCCTAGTCCCTCCATTAACTCTTCATGGTTTCTTAAAGACTCTCTGGATTTATAAGATATTTCTAATAGAGTGGAGTCTATTTTATCTTTTACATCTGTGACTTTATCTTGTATTTCATTGACAGAATGGACTATAGTGTTTGTAGAAAATTGTAGATCTATGATCTATCCTTTTCTGCCATAATCATTTTTCATAGACGTATGGGTGGCCATGCCTCTCAATGCAGTGTTAGTCCAGTTTATTTGTTCTAACACAGACTGGACTCTCTTGTCAATACCAGAAAGATGAATAGCTTCCTCAGAAAGCAGCAAAAGGAATGGTTTAACTTGTCTATTATTGTCTTCAAGGACAATGCCCTTGAAGGGAGGAAAAGTAGAATTTGATTCTACAGTTTGGCCTTCGATACTTTTCCATTTGTGTTTTGGAGGAGCTTCAGAACTCTCTCCCATCATCTGGGCTTCTATTTTCTGATTTAGTTTCCTCCATTCATAGAAGGAAATCCAAGTATTGTTTTCTGAGATATAAGTCTGCCAAAGTTTTGACTGTTTTGCTTTTTCTTCGTCAGATGTAGAAAGATTGAAGTCATTTGTATCAGGATTTGTAAACAAATCCTAGTTTAACATTATTTTGATCGAAGCTTCTTCGATGGATCCCTTCTGGCATCCTTTTATTACAGAATGAAATTTGTGTATTTCATCTATAGAAGGTCTCTGCATATTTTCTAGTAAAGGGTTTGAAAATCTGCAATCAGGAATAACCTGATCACACTACTCAATGTATCCCAACCCATATTTTGGTGTGCCAGGGGGTCTCATGCCTTTATAAATATCTTGTAACCTTGGATCTAGAGTCTCTATAGTAGGCATATAATGAATCATTAAACATAACTTAGACTCTGAAGTAGATGCAGAACTTTCTACACAATTTTGTACAGTTCTAAAACATACTGAAGAATCCATTTGTTATTATAGTAGAGATTACTATGACTGCACAGAAAAGCAGGGTGTTTAATCTTAGTCTTTTGTTCTGGAGAAAGAAGATTTCAGATAGGCTCCTGGCCGATTGCTCAGGCAAAAACTAGCAGGATGATTAGTGATATCTAAATTTTAACTTTGTAATATTCTAATTATATTGATTTTATTTTTTAAAATTAATTAGATGAAAAAATGTTTTTGAATTTTTACTAAATTAATGGTTTTTTTTAATAACATCATAATTTCAGTTTTTACTCAATTTCTCTATAATATCACAATTTCTCCTTCAATTTAAATGTTGTAGTTTTTTACTTTCATTTAAGATTGAAGCAATTTTAAGATAACTAAAGATCAAGATCATAACCATATTCTTATTTGAGGATAACATCACAATTTCTCCTTCAATTTAGATGTGGTAGTATTTAGACTTTCATTGAAGTTTGAAACAATCTTAAGATACTAAAAGATCAAGATCATAACCATACTCTTGTTTAAGGAAAGACCAACTTTTATGATGAGGATAGAAGAAGGAATATTTCTTTTAGTTTTTAAGGTTATAAATTATAAAATCTTTTTAAATTTACTCAATTTTCCTTTAAAATTTTCTAAATACTATAGCTAATAAAATGGCCAAATAGATAATCATCACTTCATTAGTTTTAAAAGTATATTATATTATATAATAACTATATATGTATGTTAAAATTATGAATATCTCTTTATAAAATATAACGAAAAAATTATTGTACATACAAGGTTAGGAGGTCAGTATTGTGATGAATATTGTACATACAAGGTTAGGAGGTCAATATTGTACATACAAGTGTTCCAAGATTAATAAAGTTTTGATAACTTAGAAGGTTAGAAAAGTGAGTATTGTGATAAATATTTTGAAATTGAGATCTAATTTCGGTATACCCAAGAACTTTCAAAGAAAGTGTTTTTCATTTTCAAACCTCTTGGTGTTACAAAGGTGATAGATTCTTTCTCGCCTTGGTATTTTGGGGATTGCCCAATGTCAAGTTTAGCTATGGAACTCATGAGATATAGTTCTTATTTTAGCAATGTTGATTCTCTTCCTTACTCTAGTCAAAACATAGAGATACTTTTAATCTTCAAGATTAAGGTTAACCACCTCCTTGTGGGGTGAAACCATGAAGATGGGTTACACTTTTGCTTGTTTTATGAGAAAAAAACCTGTATTTTCACAAGTTATTCAACTTCTGGCATACAAAAGTATTTTTTTATTTAGAATTTCACTTTACAGTAAAAACAAAACTTGTGAAGAATTGCGTTAGCTTTCCAATGACTATTTTTCAAATTTTGTTATCACGATTTGATATGTCAATTTGACAATTGTTTAACAGTATGTTCCTTAAACATGAAATGAATGATAATCAATTACTTATTTCTACAACAATGTATCTATTATTAAACTTATGTTTTTAATCTTGTAACCTTGGATCTAGAGTCTCTATAGTAGGCATATAATGAATCATCAAACATAACTGAGACTCTGAAGTAGATGCAGAACTTTCTACACAATTTTGTATAGTTCTAAAACATACTGAAGAATCCATTTATTATTATAGTAGAGATTACTATGACTGCATTGAAAGGTAGGGCATTTAATCTTAGTCTTATGTTCCGGAGAAAGAAGATTTCAGATAGGCTCTTGGCCGACTACTCAGGCAAAAACTAGTAACTCTGTCAGGAGGTCGCAGAAGTGGAAACCTTGTCTTTCAAAGGCCCAAGACTTCTGATATAGCTTCAGAGTGAGTCGAAAGAGTGGGAAACTTGTCTTTCAAAGGCCCGAGACTCTTGATACAACTATGGATTCTTTATTAATCACACTTAAACTCACAACAGCTCTAAAATAAACTTAACAGAGCAAATAGCTTTTATTCGAGAACATAATATGCTTTCAGAAAGTCTTGATATATATATTAAAACAAAGAGCTTGAAGCTCTGATGCCAGGGTATACAAATATTTGAGTAGGATGCTCGCACTCGCTCACACAAGACTCTTACATACTTACATACTTATGCAGGATTGCATATACAGAATGAATCAAAGCTCGGACAGAAGGGAGCTTAGAAGACTGACTCACTGACTGACTATGAATTGCCTCCTTGAGAATGAACTCCTCATCTCCTTATATAAAAATTTATGGATAAGGGAATCATCTTGATGAAGAGACTTGACATGACTCTAGACCCTACCTATCTTCCACTAGATCTGCTTTATGGATTTGGCGGTAGCAATCATGCAAGATTCTTCCGACCAAATCAAAGCCTTTATTTTCCACTCATAAAAGTAGATGCAATAGTAACTCTGATGGGGTAGTCGTGCAAGATTCCCTAACCAGAAGACATGTATATGGGAATCTTGGATATTTGTTACAACAACCCACAAAACCCGAATGACACCACTGTTAGCCATATAGACATGAATAGATATGATTACATTGTGGAGGTTGGTAACATCAACCCACGGAAACCGATAATTATTTCAATCATCTTCAATATGAGTTGGGAATCTTGCAGGATAGTTTAAAGTATCCCAAGATTTAGTATATATCTTTCTTGCAATGAATGGTTGGCCATTCAGAATTTGAACAATGGTTTTTACTTTTACTTCCCATTGAAAATGATTTAATATAAAGAGACATAATAGTTCTCCCTCATTGGGTCCGAATTCAAAGAGATTTTGGACTCATTGTAAAGGAGATACAGAATTTAGAATTTTTGGATCAATTGCCCCTTTGTTTAAACCAGAGTCTTTCCACCAGTCTGCAAGCCAAAGGGGTGGTCTTCCTGAAGTAGTTGTATTTACATTCCCAAATTTTACTAAAGTAAGAAAGTCCTCTTGTTGGATGAAATTCCAAGTCTTTCCACCAGTCTGCAAGCCAAAGGGGTGGTCTTCCTGAAGTAGTTGTATTTACATTCCCAAATTTTACTAAAGTAAGAAAGTCCTCTTGTTGGATGAAATTCCAACATAATTCTTTATAAGAAGAATAGTTGAAATCTGTCTCTGGAAAATTTATGTTTGGATTTCTTTCAGGCCAATGGTATAGTAATCTAGGTCTATGTAAACAGAGATACTGTTGATGATTACCAATATTGTCTCTAATATCCTAGATGAGATCAATATCATGGAATGTATAATTCAGGACTTGTTGTGCTTCAATTGCTTTCTCAGTAGTTCTGGCAAATATGGGAGCCAACACATTTGGAATTCCTCTTCCCCTTACCTCTGGGACCAGATTTGAATATGCAATATGAGTTGACTAAGATAAAATTTGTGTACTCCTGAGTTCCCAGTGAGGACTCCATTCAGCTTCATATGTTTCCCAATTTAAAGAGTCAAGAATATTAGCCAATGTTTCTGTATTATTCCTGAGTTGAACAAAGATTATAAACAAAGACTTTGTAAATGTTCTCTGCTTAAAAAATCTAGAATAGAATTATCAGTGCCTTTAAAATTTTCCACAGAGAAATCAAATTTGTTGAATAAGGCTTGCCATCTTGCAAATTTAGTGTCACCAGGAGATTTTATGTCTTTATTCAGAACTTTATTCATAACAGCAACATTTGTTCTTAAAAGAAATCTTTTGTAGATAAGATAAATCTCAAACTTTTGAATAGCATTTAAGGCTGCTTTGATTTCTTTATCTAAGGCTGAATAAAAAAAAAAAATCTACCTGCCAAAGTCCAGAGGCAAACTGAATAATTTCTTCCTTTTTCTTATTTCCTTCATTTCTGACTTGTTTAAGAACTACTCCCCAACCAATGTTGCTAGCATCTGTTTCGACTATCTTAGGGAGATTGTCATCAAAAATGTATAGTATAGGTAGATTCTTGGCTTTGGCTTTTATGTTCTTGACGACCTGGGAATGCGCATCTGTCTAGGGGCTGGGCTCCTTCTTTAGCCTATCATTTAATATTTTTCTGTCTTGGGTGCATCCTTTGTAAAAATGACTGATGTAGTTTAGACTACCCAAGAATCTTTGTAACTGAGTTTTATCAGTTATCTTGTTAGGAAACTTATTGGTAAATTCTACAGCATGTGTCTGTAGAGTAAGTTCTCCATTCTTTATTGTATGACCTACATATTTGATCTCTGTTTTGAAAAGTTCCAATTTCTTTTTGGAGAATACTAAGCCTGCTTTCTTGACTATATGTAGGAACTTCTTCAGATTCTTAAAATGTTGGTCAATAGAAGATGAGAACACAAGTATGTGATCAATATATACAATAAGCCAGTCAAAGTATGGCTTTAAAGTATCATCCATTACCCTTTGAAATTTTGATGGTGCATTCTTTAATCCGAATGGCATGACATTCCATTCATAATGTCCTGCTCGAACATTAAAAGTTGTTTTGAATTTATCCTCTTCTTTAATGGCTACTTGCCAAAACCCAAATTTTAAGTCAAATTTTGAGAATATCTTTGCACCAATGATTCTTGTAACCAAACTGGGATTGTTTGGTATAGGGTAAGTGTCATCAGCTAAAACTTTATTCAAAGGTTTGTAATTTACAACTAGTCTAGGAATGCCTCTTACTTGTTCAGAATGCTTGTTCACATAGAATCCATAGCAATTCCAGGGACTAGTAGATTCTCTAATCATGTCTTTTTTTAGGAGACCTTTGATTTCTTCTGCACACAGTCTTTGATACTCAACAATCATGGGAATATATCTTCTTTTGAAAGATTTTCCTTGATAGTCTTCTTTGTATGGAAGAGAAACTTCATGCTTTTTCTGCTTCCAAAAGGCTGTAGGATTTTCTGAGCACACCTGATCAATAAATTCTTGTTTTAACAGAAGAATTTTTTCTTGTACTTGGCTATGGATTAGTTGGTCTTTTATTCTAATCCCAGCTTGATAGTCTTTTAATTCTTCAATTTTGAAGATTTTATGCCTTATGGTTTGTACCATGTCTGAAGTTCTGGGAGTAGAGACAAAAGGCAATTTGACTATAACTTTGCTATTTCTAGAAGGAATGTTGATAAAATATCCAGGCCTGTTTCCTGCTAACATGGTAGATCCATGAGGTTCAACAACTACTAGGAAAGGTGTTCCTAAAAAAATATCCAGGCCTGTTTCCTGCTAACATGGTAGATCCATGAGGTTCAACAACTACTAGGAAAGGTGTTCCTAAAATGCAAGCTATGGGGATATCTCCTAGCAGGAATTTTAGACGTAGGCAATAATTTATGAAGTAGAGGGTAGCTTCAGGGATCTGGAAAGAAATTTATGTTGGAATATTTCCTAGACCAACAACACTTTCTTGGGCTTTCTGCCAGAAGGTTACAAGAATTATATCTTTGTTCAAGAGATTCAGATCAGATCCCGTGTCTAGCAGTGTTTTTAAATGGAAAGGCTTTCCTTGTATTTTCAGATCAATAAAAGTCGTATCAGAAGTCTTGGGCCTTTGAAAGACAAGGTTTCCACTTCTGTGACTTCCTGACAGAGTTACTAGTTTCTACCTAAGAAGATGGCCAGGAGCCTATTTGAAATCTTCTTTCTTCGGAACAGAAGACTAAGATTAAACGCCCTTCTTTTCTATGCAGTCATAGTAATCTCTCCCAAAATATGGATTCATCAGTTTCTTTTAGAGAGTTGCAAAATGTTTAAGATCTTAGTACTTCTGGAAGAGAATCTGTTGGTATCCTAGAATCTATGTTTGCAAATAATAGATCACATAGTTTGAATTATGCTAGTATTGAAGAGGTTGAGACTCAGCCTCAAGCTGCTTGGAAATTACCTGAGATCTCTCCCAGCCGAATCTACAAAGACTTAAGCATGTTCCATCTAAAAGCTATCTCAAGGGTAATAATAAAAGAATCAGTCAGTAGGATACAAAAGAATACAGATGTGAGTCAAACCATTTCTATGATAAATGTCAAAGAAATCCAAAATGAAGAAAAACGACATGGGACAAATTATTTACATTTTGGATGCATCAGAGTTGGAATCAGTCCTTTGGTCCATAAAGGCATTGATTCCTATGCCTTGTGCAAAGTCAGAGATATGACACATAATAAATTCATTGATTCCTTAATAGGAGGAATAGTTGCTCCTCTTTTTAATGGTCCTGTCTATTTTGATTGTTATCCAAACTTCTCTGCTTATACTTATGATGAAAAACTTAGAGATATTTTAAAGCTCCAAATCAGAACTACTAGATTCGACATGTGCCAAACCAGGACTAATATATCCATTCAGACTAGGGGGTTGTTTTAGACACACAAATACTCTTTTTCCAACTGTCTTACATACCCCTAGTAGAACTGCTCAATCCAGTACCCTTGTTCTGACAGACCCTCTAAGCCAAAAAAATGGAACATCAAACAATAAGATGGGAAAACCTTTCTTTCCGCACATACTGGGCTATAGACACACCGAAAGCCCCAATCCCAAGATCCATTACCTCCACCCAAATAAGAGAATCTACATCCTCTGTAGTTATCTCCTTCCCACAAAAATCTCTTTCAAGAAATAATTCTTCAGTTTCATCTTCTTCATCTACCTCAACCTTTTGTTTACATCCTTCACTCCAATCTCTAGCCAACTCAATCGGCCATGGTCCTTTTTCAGTACAATGCCTAGACTGTGGGAAACTTGTTACTTTATCCACATTGTCTGCATTTAAAGAAGATGAGCAAGTTCAATTTGAACATGCCAACCATAACCCAAGAACAAATATTCCACCCCCACATTCTATTGCTAAAGAACCATGTCCACATCCACAATGTTCTAACTTTCCTTTCCCACATGATTCACATGTTCTTGTCATACAAATAAATCCTTGTACAGAAATAAATAGAAGATGCCTAGCAAATATCCCTAAGGATATTAAAAAACCATCTTCTCCTGAAATTAAAAAATTCATTTCACTAATGAAGGGCTGCAACAAATCTAAGATCAAATCTGATTGGATGAAAAACAAGCTAAATTGGGATCTTTTCCCCCATCCAAATGCAGAAGCTTTTGCTGAAACTTGTTCATACGAAGAAAAGGTAAACATGTCCAATGAGTGGAAGAATTTTATGGACAAAAAGGATATGTTTATCTCTTTCTATGAATGGAAGACTCAAAGAAATTTTTTTATTCCAAGAAACTGTTCCAACAAAGTTCTGGAGCCGCAAACAAAAATCTTAACCTGTTGTCCTGTGCAGTCACTTTCTATACCAAACCTTGGAAAAGAAATTGGTAAGCTCAGAACAAGAAAGTAAGCCAGAACAAGAACAAGAAAGTAAGGCAGAAGAAAAAGAAGAATAGGTAGTTCAGATCCAACATAAAAAATTCCACATCCTTATTGATCTGAAAATCTAAGGAAAGCCTTTCCATTTAAAAACACTGCTAGACATAGTGATGCAGGAGCATCTACGACGTCATCAAGCGAGCCCGCGCATGGAGGAAAAGAACATACAGCTGGATAGTGCCAGCACATATATTTTTGAAATACTTTGGAGAGATTTTTGCGCCGCCATTTAACTGAAGGCATTCAAAGCTGAGTGCACTTGTATTATGTTATAGATAGGAAGGCATTTAATATTCTTAATGCTGTTAGATAGGAATTAACTGTAGATTAGACAGTTTTCTTTTTGAGAGGGAAAACGGAATATAGACACCCTCCATTGTATTGTTGTGACATTCTGTATTATTGAGCATTAGGGACAAGAGCAAGAGAGAGCAGAGCAAAGAGAGAGACAGAGAGCTTGTGAAGAAACCCCATGTACAGAGATTGAATTAATAGAAGAAAGACTCTGATTCAATTCCATGGACGTGTTTAGTCTTTTTGTGTTGTTGATATTTTGCTACTGTTTACTTGCTTCCTTTTACGCCTATCTTTTATATGCTGTGTATGTGATTGCATATCAGGTTCGAAACCTGAGAGAATGAGAGAATAAGTTCCAAGTGTTTCACTGTCTGAACCAGGAGATTCCTGCATAGAGTGCAGTCGGATTCCTCCGCATAGAGTGCATTGAGGAGGTTCAATAGTGAAACTATTATTCTCGTCAAACAGAATCGTGTTGGGTCATTCGAGCTGTGCGGCCGAAGTGTAGGTCGGATTTAAGTCTCAGTAGCAAGTCTGAGAAAAGAAAGGTCGGGGTTGATGTGACTGTGAAAGCGTAGAACCTAGAAGACTTCAACACTTTGAAAGTTGTTGAAGGTGGAGCGCAGGCATCGTGCTCAAGGTCCCTGAGGGAGAGTCAGAGGAAATTCAGCTCAGGAGAGGTAGTTTCGTGTTCATGTGTAGGAATAATCCTGGGGAAAGATTTGAACTGAGGGAAAGATTGAGAGCTGGAGGATTCCCAAGAGGAAGAGAATCAACGACTTGAACTCCTGGGAAAGAGTTAACCTACAAAGCACAAGTAGAACCTAGTTGCTATCGCACATCTGCATATCGGGGTTGGCGAGTGCAAGATTTGCATGCACGTCGATATCATGAGTTACGATTTTCCGATTTGATCGGAGCCGTCGATCGTCGGAGGGACAGGTGGCACAAGATCCCGAGGAGCCGGGACTCGGCACTTCGTCGTTTTCGAAGTCGAAGGGAGAACGGAGAAACAGCGAAGTCCCGAGCCGCGAAGGGTCCCATGGAGATGGAGCGGAGGACAGCACGTGGCATCGCGCATCGGCGTTCGGGGTTTCGAAAGGTAAGTTAATCACCCCTTTCACCTACCGATTTCCCGATAAGGAAATCCCCGATACATAGAAGGGTTGACCGTTGACATCGGGGGTCGGGGTTCGGAGTTTCACATTGCACGGGAGATACACACAAGGTTCGCGAATCCGCGAAACCCGATTTCCCGACTAGCGAAAGGGAGATCGCCGAGAAGAGCACTGTGGGTAAAAGACTCCCAAGGGAGTAGGAAGAGTTGTTAACTCTTCGGGCCGTGTTGTTGAAGGTCCTGGAGAGCGACCACGTCCGCTGAGGGCAGGTTGCGTCACATAGGATTTGATCTGAATCTCTTGAACAAAGATATAATTCCTATAACCTTCTGGCAGAAAGCCCAAGCAATTGTTGTTGGTCTAGGAAATATTCCAACAAAAATTTCATTCCAGATCCCTGAAGCTACCCTCTCCTTCATAAATTATTGCCTACGTCTAAAATTCCTGCTAGCAGATATCCCCATAGCTTGCATTTTAGGAACACCTTTCCTAGCAGCTATTGAACCTCATGGATCTACCATGTTAGCAGGAAACAGGCCTGGATATTTTATCAGCATTCCTTCTGGAAATAGCAAAGTTATAGTCAAATTGCCTTTTGTCTCTACTCCCAAAACTTCAGACATGGTACAAACCATAAGGCATAAAATCTTCAAAATTGAAGAATTAAAAGACTATCAAGATGGGATTAGAATAAAAGACCAACTGAGCCATAGCCAAGTACAAGAAAAAATTCTTATGTTAAAACAAGAATTTATTGATCTGGTGTGCTCAGAAAATCCTACAGCCTTTTGGAAGTAGAGAAAGAATGAAGTTTCTCTTCCATACAAAGAAGACTACCAAGGAAAACCTTGCAAAAGCAGAGCTATTCCCATGAATACTAAGTATCAAAGACTATGTGCAGAAGAAATCAAAGGTCTCCTAAAAAAGGACCTGATTAGAGAATC
>CBVK0102935677.1:0-21068 GCA_900067695.1 Picea abies
ACATATTTTATATTCATTCATAGTGATACATTGTTTACAATACAATATACTTATAGGAGCCATCGACATCCAAAACCCTGACCCAATGACCTGGATTAGTCAATAACCCTAATTCCTTAATCACAAATAGAAAACCATCGACAAAAACCATGTGTCGAAAAACCGCCCAACAATGGACAGGAAAAAACGAGGCAAAAAAAAATCTCGGGGGTGCCTAGAGGCTCCCTCTCAAACCCCCTTGCATGTTCGACGCAATGTAGCAGACACTGCAACTAGTTATGCAAAGAATATAGCAACAAAGGGGAGGCATATTAGTTCTCATCAAGTTAATTCTAGAAGCCATTCTAGTCTATTGGCATCTTATGGCTCATATTCCAAAAGGTAGTTTGGACAAGATTATGAAGGTGTGTTTTAACTATCTATGGAAGGGAAACTATGATTATAAGGGATCCCATTTGAAAAATTAGAAGGCAATTGCTTCACTTAAGGACTAGGGTGGGTGGGGCATAAAAAACATCTTCGTTTTTGGTAAATCCCTAGCAACCAAGTCAATTTGGAATTTCTTGACTAGAGATAGTCTATGGAGAAGGATTCTAATTGAAAAATATATTTTCGATGACATTATCATAGACTAGACTAGGAGGAGAAGAAAGAGTATGCATAATGTATCCAACCAGTGGAAAGATTTAGCATTAGCTTTTCTAGTAATAGGTCAATTCCTTACTTGGAAAGTTGGTTCAGGGGTTTAAGATTTGAGTAGGTACTAATGCAATTCTAGGATGTGGTGAAGGCATTTTTCTCCCAGAAGATTTAATCCTCTGCTTACCTCAGTTTGGAGCCAAGGTTGGCTACAAGCTCAGGTCTTGGGCTTAGAAGGTAATTGGGCTTAATGTTGGGATGGATATTTAGTTGAGCTTATGAAGACACATGTAAGACTTAGGGATGAAGATGGTGAAATTGCTTGGGCTTACAAAAAAACTAGAAGTTTATATACTGCCAAACTTGGATACATAACTTTGCAAACACCCCAGGTCCAAGAAATCTGTTGGTGGTAGAAGAAGTTATGGAAGGTTAAAGGCCATCCAAAGTGCACTCTATTCCTTTGGCTTGTTCTCAACAAGAAGGTTTTAACATGGGATAGTCTTCAAAAGAGAAATAAAGCATGTCCAAGCATTTGCATCCTCTATAGAAGTAATGAAGAAACTTCCTTACATTTATTTTTAGAATGCCCTTACTTAAGATAGGTATGGAAAAAGGTTGAACATCAGACCTCAATTCAACATTTGTGGGATAAATAAATGCTAGAAGATTGGTTTCAAGAGTACTTTATTGGAAGAGAACTAGAGGAATATAGAACACTTCCATACTTTATTACTTGGGGGATTTGGTTGGTGAGGAATGCTATGCTTTTTTAGGATGTCCAAGTTCCCACTTTCAAAGTTTCATTACAATCTCTTTCATTGTTTTCTTCTTATAAGGCTAGTATAAATCCAAACCCAGTCGTGTGATTAGAGAGGTGATTATGAAGAAATATTTTGTGTGGAGCTTCTTTGATGGAGCCTGCCAGGTCCATAACATTTTTTCAATCTAGGTTTTGTGTTATTTACTATCGAGGATCGTTATTTCACTGGTAAGGAAAATCTAGGTATCGAGACCAATAATCAAAGTGAACTTAGAGCATTAATATTATGATTGAAGTGTACTTTAGAGAAAAACACTATGCAACTACAAGTATTTGGAGACTCTGTTATGATTATCAAATGGATGAACAATTAAATCCAGGTCCACAATACTAGTCTTTCATAGCCGACATTACATTTGAAGGATATCTCTGGTCTTTTTTAGATGATTAATTTTTACACATATATATGGAGAACTCAACAATTTTGTTGATTCACTATCTAAGGATGCTTTGCTCTTGGCTAAAGGTTTACTTGTATTAGATGAATTTATTGAAGGACGTTTGGTTTCCTCAAGGTCTTGTAACCTTTTAAACTTTTGGTCTTATTTGGCTATTGATTTGTAATATGTCAACTGATGATGACATACTTTACATATAACTTACTTAGATATTTAAGGCTTTGGGACAACTCATGAAAAATATATTGGCAGTGGGCCTATAGGCCACAAAAAACTAGTCTCACATTGTATGTGCATCAACACCTAAGGATTGTATTTTTAGTTTGTCCTCAATAGAAAGTACATTTTTTTCTTAGAAAAAACAAGATTGTCTCATAAAGAGATCCAAAATAAAAAAAAACTTTATAGTATATTTCATACAAAAAGAAAAACTAGATTGTTGGCCCATGAAGGGCACTTTCTATCACTTGAGACTTCTTAATGGGCTCCTTGTATTTTTCCATTCTTGGGAGGTCCCCAGAGCAAGCTCCATCCTTATATGCTTCTATCTTTAGGAAGGAAGAGTGTCAGAACACCATTTCCCCAACCTTGAGTCCCGAATATCCATGTGAAGATGATTCACTATTGAACCAATGGTCAAAGGAGGGGGGTGGCTTAGTTACCTCCAAGGAGAGGTTTATAAACTGCATAACATGAACAACTAAAGAGACCACCAAATCCAACTTCAAGTCCAACTCTAGATACTTATTTGTTTGAATCTAGAAGAAATCTCTGAGCTCTTTTCTCATTTCTTGTAGAGTTCTTGGCTAAGTTGTCGTCTCCATATCATACCTATCTCATTCTTGAATTTCCAACAACAAATTTCCTTGCCATATCTCATGTCATTGAATCCATTGAAGGGTCAAATTGACCACTTCCTTCTAAACTTCAAACATTCCCCATTCACATCTCTTCATTTACCACTTAACTTCAACTAATTCACACAACACACATCTTTCATTCTGCACCATTGGAACCTCCATGATGATTAATCCTTGGACTACAAGATAATTCCACCACCCTACAATATCCTTTCGTAGGACAATAATCCACACTCCTGCATCAACCCATAGGCCTCTAGGCTTGAATTAAAAGAGCCAAGGGTTGACAGGAGGAGGGGAAAATGCATTCCAAATCCACATAACCAAAATAAAAACACCACTTGCAAGAAGGGACCATTCCTTAATTCTCTCCATAATCACGGATGTCGGTGATTTGATGCATTGAAATGAAGGGAGGAATGAGTACCAAAATTCTCATCCTTTCCAGCCTGCATGACTAACCACTTGTACAAATATGCCATCACAAACTTAATGAGTATTAATATAATGAGAGGAGCATGGGATGAGGTACCCCCCTTTTATTTAAACATGTCCTTTGCTCAATTGCTCTTCTATATTAATGGGGCAATCAACCTTTGAATTATTAGCTCATAACACCTGAAAGAAGGATGTAGTTTCATAATTTTAGGTTATTTCTAGAATTCTTTGAGCTGAGGGATTGATGCTAAGATTTTGGGGAATATATTGTTGAAGGAGAAACCTTATGATGATAGAGGAATCTCCAACTAATGTAACATGATTCACCTTGTGTCCCTTTAACAATTTTAGTCCCTGTAATGTAGAGAATGCTTTGGTCTCATTGTTAGTGGTGATACGTAAACTACAAGTTAAATCTATTTCAACATTTCTTATGGGATCAAAGAGAATCACCCCTGTCCCTACCACCTTAAGAATAATAATAAATTATTAATTAAATATAATATTATTCTTTAAAAATATTAATAATCATTAATAAATTATTTTGAAGCTCTTATCATTTATTATTGAATTATTACAATATTTTTAAATTGCCCAAAGGCGTTGGATCCATTGGTGAGGAATGGGGAGTTTTTCATTGGTGACCAATGTTCAATTCCCACTAGGGAATCCAACCATTGAGGTTTCCATGGGGGAACCTAGAGAGAATGGTCAAATTTGTAAGGCTTCGCATTGTACTCCCCACCCACATATAAGTGGATTAAAGCGCACCCTCTTGTCATCGTTAAGGTCGAACATTAAATACTACAACTATGACCACAATTTTAGGGGTGGTAGGTGTCGGGGGGGTTATATATGGCCCTAGTGGACACAAGGAAATTAAGTATGCTTGGGGACTGGGGATTGCTTCTAATAACAAAGCAAAGGATCCTAGCTTCTAATAACAAATCAAGGCTCTTAGTGTAACACACCCAATCCCTTTAGTACTCTTTTAAAGGACTAGGGTGTAAAATTTTCACTTTTCCTCAACCACCTCAAAACCCCTTCTAAAGGTCACCATCATCTTCTGCTTGTCGAGAGCATTCCAACGACTATAATTTTGTCTCAATTTGAGTTCTGGATCAAAAGATATGGCCTCTTAAAGTTTTTAGGTCATTTTCCATTATAATGTCACGTGGCTCCACATCACCCATATCCATCCGACATGGCACTGCCATGTCGTAACATGTCATCCCCTACATGGATGTGGTAGCTGGTGTGAAATTTATCGTGGCGTTTGTCGCCTCATCCACCAGATCCTCAGCTTAATCTCACTTCACATAATCTTCAAAAGACCCGATCCGATAAGTGCTGACACCTAGGATACAAGGCCTCGTCATATGGTGCCACTTGTCCATTGTGCATCCATTAGGTGACATCATTTGACATCTCATCAGGTTACCGGACCATTGACCCATCGAAGGTGCCTACGTAAACCTTATCACTCGACGCTCGATCCGATATGAGCTAGCGCCCTAGACACGTGGCCCTATTGCATGCCACTATTTATGGTCCACCGACATCGTGACACGTGACCACTAAATACCAGATTATCAGCCCATCAGAGAAAGATCATGTCTATTCTAAAATCAAGGCCCGATCCGGTGGTCGAACTGTCCCTCTAACGTGTGGTGTTGTCATGGTCTGCCACTCAACATCGCCTCATGGCCCTATTACCACTTGACACATGGCATCAACACTTCCTGACATGTGGCACTCATAAACCACCAAGGTCTCTCCCATACGTGCCAATCTACCTTGACACTTGGACCAATCCCTCTATGACATGTGGCCTCCCACATAGACTGACGTGGGTTACACGTCATTGTTGCACCCTTATCTCATCCTATCGGGTGTTGACATTTTTCATCTTAGCGTTGGTTATGTGACATCTCCTGACGTCACACCAGATCACCAGATCATTGGACATCAACCTTACTTGCACCTGCAATAAACTTAACTTACCCGATCCAACATGAGTTGGCAATTGGGCACATGGCCCTGTTGCAGGCTGCCACTTGTCTCGATCCACGTTGCGATACGTGACTACCGGATCACAAGACTCCCTAGTGATTCGAGGGTCGATTGACTCCCATTGACTCAGATCAATGGTGGAGGTCTATCCTCCTTAGATCCAACAGTCAGGATCTAATGATGATACCCCAGGGGTATCCATCCTCTGTTGGACCCACATCTTACTCATCAATATATCCCCTACTGCCCATCCTCTGTTGGACCCACATCTTACTCATCAATATATCCCCTACTGCCATGTGGTATGACACATGGCAAGATGCGATGCATGACTTGTGGCATGACATGTGGTGCCCATATTGATCAACACGTGGAACTCATTTTCTCCACTGATCCCTGTCCAATTTGGCCAAGTCCATGTGAAACATAACACCACCATGGGGTGACATCTGGCCTTCTTTCATTGTGACACGTGGAGCACTTGTCGCATGCCATGTCACCATTGGGCACCAGATGTCGGACCTTACCTAAGGTGTTAATTTAGAAATCTTCTGGTGCCAAGGATTACAAGAGGATTAATTAATTTAATCCTCGTGATCACGAGACAATTAACGAGGTTAATCCTGAGACTATAACTCCTAGATTTCATTACAGGGTTTATGGGTGAGATCTCTCGTCGGACTCTATCGATCTATGGTCTAGATCATCCCTCGAAGTCTTACCATTAGAGAAACTACAACTCGACGCTCTAAGGTTACTCCAAACAACACACTTCGATGATATACAATATTCTGGATTTGATGGTGCAAATCCTTTCCCGTAGACTCTCCAATGGATCTAATGGCTTGGGTTCCTCCTCGAAGCTCTGCCATCGAAGTTCCTTATCAACCCCACACACAAGCATTTCAATGGACTAACTATGATCAACAATGGATATCTCTCCAGCCATAGATCCTACACTCGATAATTAAAGCGCCTAATCAAATGCCTGAGTTAGACAAGAGTCCATTCCCAATTACTTGTTACCAATCGTAGGTTGACACCCGTCGACCTTGGTACATGTTGGCATTCCGGGTTAGGATGACACGTCATGACGATGTCACCTCTCCTCCTAATCTTGTTTAAATGAGACCGCAAAGATCTATGGCATAGGTTAATCTTGGACCAATCCCCGATGAGTGGTTGAGATCTCTCGTTGATCTCTACCTAATCTATGGTCCCGCATATCCCTCAAAACCCTCTCCATCGAAGTACATGAACCTATGACTACTTCGACCATATAGCTATGTTAATTCTCATAATAGGGAGATCCATCGATCTACAATTGCTCTTGGGATCCCCTCCTTCAAAGCCACATCATCCTCTAATACTAGGTTGCATCAATGGCTCAACCTTTGATTGACAGTCAAGATGATTTCACTAAACCGGATCAACAACTGCGACGTATTTTCACCTCTTACCAAGTAACGATAGAGATCCATCCTGATTTATGGTTCAAATCTCTCTTCGGGGTTCCTTATCAACCCCACATTTGGTCACTCTGAAACTACACCCTCCAATGAAGGGCCAAGATCTATTCGCAGGGTCGAATCAACAATTGCGATTCTGTCAAGCTTAAAAACAAGAATTACATATATTTTATTAGTTCGAAACTGGACTTAGTAGTTCAGGGATTTCTCCCAAGTAATTTCCAAGGTTTACCAGGTCTTCAGGATATCTGCAGTCCTCCTCTAAACTGGCTAAGGCATTTTCCTCTTGGAGTTTTTCATCCATCTCTTAATTATCTACCTGGATTCCTTTCATAGGCAACAAACTACAACAAATAATCTATTGCGTATAGAGGAGGCTCATTCACATATTTACTTTCTTATTTTTAGGAAATATACAATGTATTCATGTTCATATGTGTTATAGATAGACAAATCTATTCAGATACATTACCTTGCAAGAATATTGGCTTCCAAAGGGGACAAAGACAAGCCCATAAAACTGGTATACACAATTACAAGAACATTACAGGTGTAAATCCTTTACCTTCAATTAAGCTACACAAAATGAGAAATACTTATCTATTTCAAGCTGTTTCCAGCCAACTAACTGTGGGTGTTTTCCTTTCCACCCAACCATAGGCTCTGCTCGCTCAATAACTTCGACAACAGGTCACCCTCATGCCAAGACATGATACCACTAGGGAATTTCTTCTGTGCTCATCTCTCCTAGCTCAGGCCTCTGTGAGGTTTATCAGATGCCTCTCCAGCATCAAACTCGCGACCTCTTTGCTCAGGATGGGTCCTCCCCTTCTCCAATCCCCACTCTCCTAACACTTTTCTACTTCCTCTCCTATCTACCCTTGCGTGCTTTTCCTACACGCATCGCTTGGGAAGATTCTCGACCTGTCCCCTTTTTTTCTACCAGAAGGACACCCGTGGGTCAATCTAATCTACAGAGATGGTACCTTGTGGTACCTTTGGCTAGCAATTTTAGCTTTCCTAAACTGATCTCCCATATCTGAATTTATTTGGGGTAGTTGGTTGTCCAACTATCATCCTTCCTCATTAATTGATTTTCCTTGAAATCAAGGATGAGGAAAATAATCTAAATGTCAAATATTATCAACAAGGAGGTTTGAGTCATCTTTAGCATGATGAACCCCTCTATAGGTTTCCTCACCCTTTCCTCTAGTGGTATCATGGTCAATGCTTTAAGGCTTCACCCCCCACAATCAGTTGTTGGCATTCTTAATTACAACATTAATACTTTTGCATTGTTCACATACCATGGCTTGGCAATCATTAATTGCAATTAATTACATATAATGAGAGGTTTAGGAGAAGGGGTGCTACACTTAGCTTCTAATAACAAAGCAAAGGCTCTTGCAATTTATCAAAGCCTAAACTTGCTCAAGGAATGAGGCATGACTTACATATAAATTATAGGGGACTTAGAGTGTTCTTCCATGCATCAACATAAAGACGTGAGGTTACTAAGCTTGTTGTATCCATTACTACTCACAACTATGATGGGTTATGAATGTATGGTATTATTGGTATGCATTGATCTGTGTGTGGGTTTATTATTAGGTGAGTTCTTGAATACTCTATTATTGGTAAGTTTTCTTCTGTCTATTGTCTTTGGAATGCCAATGCTAAGGTGACCATTGGGGGTGTTACCTATAACCCAGACTTGGTCTAGCTTTGGTGGCACTTCTCAATGATCCCGTGGTATTTCCTCTCCCAGATTTGATGGCTCTTCATAATGTTTTCAGGGTGATTTTGTGGTGTCTCATGTATTGGCTAGGTGGAATTTAAAGGTCTAGATTTAGAGTCATCATGGGGCATTGCCATTGTCAACACAAATGCCATGTCATGTGTTAGCTGAGAGATGTTCAATGTAACCTACACAGGTATGAAAATGAGATGGCATAATCCCATTATAATGTCATGAACTCCGTAGTCAGGTGGACTAGGTGGTGGGAAGAATGTGAGAGGAAATAATTACATGAAAAAAATAGGATCAGGGATAATTGTGCTATGGAGAATACATCACAAATTGTGTTTCTCAAGGAAATGGAGTAGGAAGTAAGTGCTTTCTTGTTGGTCACATGTGGGAAGTATTTGGAGCTGGAATCTTAGATGGGCTCTCTAAAATCTCTAGTTTCTCAAATTATGGCACATCTTGGACCGATGTATGAGGTTCTCTTGTCTCCTCTCCCCTCATCCTTAGTGTCAATAGGGGAATCATCCTTGCAGGCCAACTCATGGGATTTTTTTTCGGTACCCCTACTCTAGTTGTGGAGGAATCAACAGATGTTGATGTCCCTACATGCCAACTAGGTGAGGACATGCGAGCAATAGGACAAGCTATGGAGATTTAGGTTGGCTTGATTATTGATGCCCCTATTGGACGCAAATTTTAGTTTTTTTTTTTTTTATATTGGTACATGTTGTCATGTAATTTTGCGATTATCTTAGTTTGTAAGGTAATATACATGCCAAGTTTATATAGACCGGATCATAGTAGGCACTACTAGGATATTTTGGACTTTGTTGTCTCTATTTTGTTGGTGGACTATAAGTAACCTCTAAACTTTTTGTATTACACTGTTGTCCGATTTAGTTGAAGTTTTTCTAATACAAAATATTCTTGTTAATGTTAAAAAGAATAGAAAATTAAATTAACTCTTATGATTGAATTAGCTCTTGGCTTATTAAAGTATTTATTGTGCATCATGTTTTTCAATGTAACACAACCCATGAGATGCAACTTGCAAGTATGATGCAAAAGATGACACAAGAAGAGGCATACACAATATGACTCCGGGAGATACATTTTCACGTGGTATGTTTTGTGTTACACGATGACACAAATGACTCAACTAGGTTTGACATGGCACATTCGATGCAAAGTTGCAATGCTAGAGCCCTATATTTTGCAATTGTAGGTATATTATAGAATTTGGTATTCTTCCTATCCTAAAGATATTGAGAACACCCATTTGCTTGAAGCAATTTGGTTCATCTCCCATAAAATCATTTCTTGGAATATTGGTTGTTTAGGAATAATCAATTTTTCAAAGACGAGAAAGTTTGTACTAAGCTTATGTATGATTCAAGTATTAATCTAATGAAGAAAATTGTTGAATGCAAATTGTCTCAAAATTTAGATGAGGTGGACCTCAACAACAATGAAGGAGGTGGATCTAGATTTGGGGTATAAAGCCAAGAAACCAAGACATTCATGGAAACCAACTCTAAAATGTCCACAAAAAATAAATTTTATACATGATAACCCCTCCAAATGATATGCTACAAGAATGGATTTTGAGGTAGAGAAAATATGTTATCCTTTTTAGTTGAGCCTCGAAAGGCGATCTTGGCCCTCCTAGTTCTAGAGAAGTTATCATTTCCCCTAATGAAAGATTTTCAAATTTTGTGTGGAATATTGGGAAAAAACTGACAACTAAGATGAATTGTTGGCTATGCATAAAATGAGTCAATGTCTTAAAGAAAATACATTTGATCAAATTGTGATTTTAAGACATTCAATGGTTGTTGTTTCCTAGTGGATTGCAAACTCCCAATCCTCTAGTGTATCGATGGACATAAACACAAGCATAGCCAAAAATATTATTCAAAGCTTTATACATTGAGAAGCTTACCATGTTCTAAAAAAGTTCATTTTTGAAGCAAATAAAATGACAAATCTAGCTATCCAATCAAAACTAAATCTCTTAATTTTTTTTCAACAAAATAATTAAATGTTTCTTCAACTTTCAACAATTATATAAACTAGGTAACTTCATTTAAAAGCTTTTTTAATTTAGAAATCATATAAATTTTTCAATAAATCTACAAACCAACTTCTTTTTAATTTTTTTTTTTTTTAAAACAAACCATCAATTCTTTCTATTTTAACCAAAATTAGATATGCTACTAAACACTTTATGGAAAAGGTACACCACCTTTAAGAACATTTTCTAGTGTCAAACAATGATGAGAGTAGTTAGCGATTAATTATTCCTAACAACTCTCACTCAAGGTTTGTTCCTTCTTGTAGACCTCGCGTTTATTGCTATGAATTCAACTAAGTCTCCACTTCAATGAAGTAAGGGGAGAGGACTCTCACCTACCCCAAACAAAAAGGTTTATATTGTAACTTTTCATATATGCACCTTTAAAGCAAACATGGAAACTCAACATTCCCGGGGTCAAAGTAAAAACAATATTGGGTAAATAAGTGTTTTAAATTATTCTATAAATATTGTTTTTCATTGTAACTTTGGTGTTTACGTTTGTCATGGCAGGAGTACACATCACATTATTGTAAAGCCCGGTTTATGTAAAAGGAGAGAGGCATTCTTTTGAAATTTCTTAGTTAATGATTTTGTAATTATATGATTATATGGATAATATAAGTATTTTTTAATAGTTTAAAGGGGTTAGATTTAATGATGGAAAGCGAAGTGTTTTTCACCTTTGGGCAAGGTTCAATTTTCATGAGGGTCTAACTTGAAGTCACGAGACACCTTCAGACAATGTTCGAACATGGTTACTTAGAAGTATTAAATTAAATGATATCATGACCCATGCATACATAAGTGGATCAAAACTTATTCCCATATCCTTCAAATTTATTTAAAACCCTAAAAAGTAATTCGATTAATCTAGAATCATATGTAAATTTATCATACTTGTTATTGATAATGAGTTCGATTCTCTATACTCCCCTAAAACAAAGCACCATAAGCACCATAATCTTACCATCCATTTAATAATATTTCGCATGCTGTTTTTTTTTTGAAAACATCCATTTAATGAATCATGCTCCATGAAAATGAATCAAAATTATTGATAGAATGTGGAGTGAAACCATTCTCGTAACACTCGAGACGTATCAAATAGCCGTGAACTGCGCATGAACATTGCTTTTAATTTAAAATAGAAATCGGCACAACTTTAAAAGAAAAGCGAAAAGCCCTTGGTATTTATAAATTTGACTTTGGAATCGTTTGCACTCTTGCCATCTGAGTGTGAGTCGCAGTGATTTGTAACAATGGCCGAGGATTTGGTGCTGGACACTGCGATCAGAAACTGGGTGCTGGTGCCACTGTCTGTGGTCATGGTATTGATTGGCATCACATGATAATTTGTGTCGAAGCTCAGGAGATCTTAAAACGAAATGGCAGCCGCTCATAAACCTCAGGGTAGAACGAACGCTCAGGTGATGTACTGGATACCCGCATTGATTGCAACCGACCACTGGCAAGGAAGGAAACACCCATGGGAATGATTCACCCCCGAGGATGAATGTTGTACCCATAAACCTAAAATGGGTTTAACAGTAAACCCTTAAGATTGTACCCAACACAAAAACGAAAAGATTTCCCACGAAATGGCTGTACACTCAGCCATATTAACACGACCAGTCGGTTATGAATGCGCAAGGTACGAGAGAGAACCCACTGAGAAAAACGCCCAATATATATAAATAAACGCCCAGGGTATAAAAGAGGGAACCCGCTGAAGAAAAATGCCCCCTGTAGGTGTAAAACACCCAAGGAAAAGGGAAAAACCTATTGAAGGGAACACGCCAAACAGTATAAAAATGCAATGACCGCCGAATACAAAATGCAACGCACATGGAGGACCAGTGAAACGAAAGGCTAGACCATATACAAACGAAACGAAATAGCCATAAATACAGTTTGTAGTCACGATTCACACCACAACCACTGAAATAACCAATTTGCACAAAAGCCATTAACTACAGTTTATAAATATGCATAGCAAGATAGAAACGCCCGGAGATTTACTTACCTGTGTCCTTAACGCTGGCAGCAAATGATTCTTGTGCTCCTGCCACTCCTGCTCCTTCTTTCCGACCGCAAAGAACCCACCGGTACCTCCCAGCCAAATGCTAGGGGTACTCTTCTTCCCCCTCAGCCCCCCGAGCCATAAAGGGGCCACACACAATCAGAGAGTAACTAGCTCCTCAGCTCGCCTCCAAGGCTGAGCTACCACTCAAGTCTACTGAGGATTCCCAACTCCTACCAGAAATCAGTCAGTCTCTATTCTCTCAACATAACAATACCCATCTCAGCCAAAAACTCCCCTTCTTTCCCCTCTCCCGTTCTTCTATCCCGACTCAAACCCTAATCCCCCCCCTTTTTAGGTTTTCCCTCCCTTTTTCTCTTTTGACTTCTTATTTTTCTTTTTAGTTTATTTTGTTTATATATTTCATTTTTATTTCTCTTTTCAAAAACTCAAAGAGCATGTGCGCTCATTTTTTATTTCCTTTTATTCTCACATGTTTAACTTTATTTGTTTATAATTTTTTTATAATATAAATATACATATATATTGTAAAGTTAACAATCAGATGCTGACAAGCTCACTAAATAGTAAATAGGAATTTTTGGTACTCCAGAGCATACTAAATAGGAATAGTATGCATCATGGTACTCCAGAGCAATTGCTCTATTCATTTTCTGATTTTCAATGCCTGTTTTAAGTTCCAAATCATTTTCGTTTGCATCTGTAAAGTTAACAATCAGATGCTGACAAGCTCACTAAATAGTAAATAGGAATTTTTGGTACTCCAGAGCATACTAAATAGGAATAGTATGCATCATGGTACTCCAGAGCAATTGCTCTATTCATTTTCTGATTTTCAATGCCTGTTTTAAGTTCCAAATCATTTTCGTTTGCATCTGTAAAGTTAACAATCAGATGCTGACAAGCTCACTAAATAGTAAATAGGATTTTTTGGCAGAGTAACTAAACTACTGCCATGGATTACAATGTGGAATATTCTTTTCAGTTGTTCAAATTGGAAGCATTCAAGCTAATTCTCCAGCCTTATTACTACTTATGAAAGTAACTAACAATTTCATTACCGTTTACCTAGCAGGCAATAATATATACCTGTTGTTCCACTGTAAACCAGACTAGAAAATTAAGATTCAAGGAAGAGGGAAGAACATAACCACATGATTCTTGCTATCAGTTAGAAAAGTACATTGACACGGATCGTAAAAGTTTTGAATTTTAGGGGTTGAATTGTAGAAAAAGGTCATGAGATGAAGCTGATTATCAAATGATACATAATCTTCATTTTATGTGTCATTATGATGAGCATTAAAGGAGAGTGAGTCCTTTGACTGGTAAGCTCATTTTTCAATGTGGTTTGGTTACTTCAAACAACAGATTGAAACTTGAGCCCAGGCTTATACAATGATCATGAACTTTATAGAGGATGAGGAGCTATAAAGCCCACAAAGTTTTAGTATTGTAGAAATCAATCTCGAGTACAGTGCTTATTGACCTGTATATCAACTAAGCTTCCTTGACCTATCACATGTGCATAACATGAAGCTTCCTTTATGCCATATTGTGCTTGTCATTCCGTACTCTCTTTTGTGCTATCTTTGCTAGTTATGGAACATAATTTTTTATAGAAATGATGTTGTTTATCATTGCTATTTTGGAAGAACTTTTGATGTAAACCTGAGTACAATGCAATAATTTGAGAGATTTTAGCAGTGGACAGAGGGCTTAACACGAGAGAATTTTATTCTTATTTCTTATATATCTTAAATTCAGCAGGTTTGTAGATGGGATCTGTTGCCCAGCCCATGTATATAATTTTCATCTAATAGAGTCTGCAGCTTTTGAAAAATTGCATGCTTAAAGTTTCAGACCAAATATTTAATACATAATTTGGTAGCTTGCACAGGCAAGGTGCTTAGGAGACGCCTGTAAGAGGAATCAATGCTATGATGTTGGTACACATTGCTTATCTTCTAGTGGCTGTTGTAATTATTATAGCAAAAGAAGAGGGAATTCTTTGCTGGGTTTAACTGCTTAAGGTATATTGGCATCCATGAATGAAGAATTCTTTGTTCCCCATTTTAATGATTTTTATACAAATTGCTAAGTGCTTGTTACCCAGAAGGCATTTCGTTATGGAGGTGTATTTCTAAAAACTTTACTTATCTACAAACTTGCTGACCAGTACAAAATGTTTCAAAAACCACTTTTTCATCCACCCGTCCTTGCTGGGAATTATCTGATAACAGTCCCTTCATCTGCCCTCCTTTTGACTTTGCAAGTTGGTTTCCTTTATAATAGCGTTGGTGAGACATGTATTTCACTAGTTACTATTATTATTTATTTTGAGATTTGTCTAATTGAATGATCATATCTACTCAATGCATTTAGTTTGGATGTTAATTATTTTGTATCCAGGTTGCCATTACTTTGGTGTTTGGCATTTTTCATTTCTCAAATTAGCCTGTGGTATATGCTATTTGCAGGCTGACAATGCCTCTACGTGCTCTGCTGCCTTGTTCACTTAACTGCAGTCTTTGTCTGCATCATTGTTTTGACATTTGATCACTTTTCATTCGCATTGTTGCACATTTATTGCTGACCTGTACCATTTTTTTCAGCAGTTCCATTCCCAGAGCCGTCCTCTGGTTCTGCCTTTACACACATTGTTATTTAACGGGCCATCAAATCCTTTACTGCAAATGGGTGCTATTTGATAATTCCTTGAAGACGTCCTTATGTCGCTTTCATTTCTGCAAGCCTGTTTGTGGCAATGTATAGTTAGGAACTAGAAACATTCAATTCAAGAATGCCTAATGATCTTTCTGTTGAAAATGTGTTGTCATTGATGTCAAAAGGAGACTGTTTGTTGTATGTCTCCATGTGTCAACGAGCCTCTATGCGTGAAGATTATGGATAAGTCTCTGTATGCGAACATGACTATGCAAGAAATCGAGGAATAAGAATGGACAAAGCTGGCAGTGCGAACTGCAAAAGTCGATGAGCCTTTGTGCGCGAAGATTAGTCGCTATATGAGAAATTGAAGAATAGAGATGTGATAGAGAAGAATAAATGAAGCTGGCAATGCAGACTGTAAAATGAGAATGGTCATCATTCAATGCTTATTCTCTACAAAGCTGAGAAAGTGAAGAGATCTGTTGCAGAACAATCTACAGAAGATCAAAGAAATGGTGAAGTCGATATATCCCACATTCGTTGGGACAACAGAGTTCAAAAAGTTTATAATGTAAAGGTGTTATTACTTAGTTTGAATGAAAGTGAGCGGAAGAACTATGGAACCTTACATAAAAGATTAACTTTTGAAGCGATTAGATCCAAACCATTCATCTCCAGAAATCAATGGTTAAGATCAAAGATTGAGGTTTGACACTTGGTGGGCCAGCTAAGCCATGTCAGCGCCACATGTTTGGTTAGATGAATGCCACATCAGGAGTCCATGTTAGTGATATAACAATTAACTTTGCAGATGTCACGTAAGGTGCCACGTGTTCGGACATGTGTTGATGCCATATCATCCAGTACAGAAGAAGACATCCACATGGCAACTATCTCATCTGCCATATCAACACAAGAGATATCTTGATAAACGACTAAGTATCAAGATCTTGTGGAGATAATGAAGCGGTGGAATAGAGAGTACATAAGGAAATGTTTGAGGCTTGCGGTGGGAACTAAAAAATGACTAAGTCCCAAGACGTTGTGAAGCGGCGAAGAATCTTAAGTATGTGCAAAGAAATGCAATAATCTCGTGGCCCTGTGAACCCGCAGTGAAATTTTGGAAAAATGGTTAAGTATCATAAATATGTAGAATGGTCAATGTCTCAAGAAATAGCTAAGTATGAACTTTGAATTGGACGGACGGACAAAGCCACATGAATCAGGGAAATGCTATAGTCCTACGACCCACGTGAAATCTCGAAAAATGGCTAATTGTTGAGATTTGGCGTTGAGATATCGTGGAGCGGAGAAAAAGAATGTATACAAAGATTTTAATGAAAGATGTCCGCATCCATGGTTTCGTAAAATATGACTAAGTGTAGGATGACAAACGAACAAATGTACTTGTGATTACAATTGGAGAAGTGATGCATGCCCATGGAATCGTCTTTCTGTGAAGAATAGAAAATCGACTAAGTGTCGAGACTTTGTAGAGATAGTGAGCACTGCGGAAGATTGGGAAGATGAGAAGAATAAGAGCTCGCGGTAAGATCTTGAAGAACTGGCTAAGTATGAAGAAATGACTAAGTACCAAGAATGGGAGATTGGACGACCCAAAGGGTGAGAGATCCGACGGCTCAGGAGGTTGCCACGTGTCATAGATCGGATGACCCAAAAGGTAAGAGATCCGATAGCTCAGGAGGTCGCCACGTGTCACAGATCAGACGACCTAGAAGGAGAGAGATTCGACAACCCATGAGGTAGCCATGTGTCAGAGATCTAGATTCGACAACCCATGAGGTAGCCATGTGTCAGAGATCTGATGGCCCAAAAAATTGCCACATGTCATAGATCGAACGATCCAAAAGATCCATAGTGAAATGTTTGGAAATGTGTTTAAGTATGGGTGCAAAATGACTGCGGCGGAACTTGAGGGTGCATTTTGGAGGTTGTGGAGGTGTGAAGAAATGTGGCATAGATCCATGAACTTGCGATAAGACTTTTGTCTAAGTATTGGCAGAAGGCATATTGACAGTCAAGATCAATTCTAAGATTGATCGGACGACTGTTGTGCATTATGGTTACATTGTGTATTTTGATGGGTAGAGAACAAGTCAACGACCACGATTGATTTGAGAAGAAGATTTGACGGTTGTGCATCATGACTGCATAGTTTGTTCTTGAACACAATTAAGAAGATTAATGGTTGAGATCAAATCAGGGACAGATTGGACGACTGTTGAGCACTGAGGGTGTGTTGTGTGACAATGAAGAAAATTGACGGACAAGATTGAATCTTGGAATAGATCCGATGGTAGCTGTATGTTGAGATCGTTCTTGAACAAGTCAAGCAAGAAAAAGAAGGGGTTTTGGACAGGCCGGTGCAGCCTGGTTTTGTGGAGATTTATAGCCGATCTCGTATTCTTTGGATATGCGGATAAATATTTGGGTTTATCTTTTTATATAAATATCCAAGATCTTGTGAAGTTTAAGTGCGTGGTTGTGAAGAGATGTAACGAAGAGTCTGAGTTTGAAGGGGTGCGAAGGGTGTGTGAAGAGTGAAACAAGAAGTACGTGAAAGGTGAAGAGCTCGAAGGTTCTCAAGAGGGAGAATGAGTGCCCGAGGGTGGCTGGGAGGTGCAAGGTCTAAGGAATATCTGATTTATGAAGAATGTAAGATGGTGGAGAGTGTTGGAACAACAGAGACTGAGCAACAGATTTGTGCAAGTGAAGGCTTGAAGAAAATAGTCAATCTAACACTATTGACATCTTGAGGAGATTAGTGTCTCCTGCAGGTTGGTGCCTGCAAATTCTGTAGCTGTGGGTTGGTGCCTATAGGAAGAGTTGAGTTGGTGCTCAACCAAGGAGATTGGTGTCTCCTGCAGGTTGGTGCTTGCAAAAATTATTGCTGAGTTGGTGCTAAGTCAAGGAGATTGGTGTCTCCCGTAGGTTGGTACCTGCAAGCATTATAACAGTGGGTTGGTGCTTACCAAATTTTTATAAAGACAATTTTGTGGTTTTCTCCCATTTGGGTTTCCATGTTAATATCTGTGTACTATGCTATGGTGTTGATATTCTACATTTGATCATATCATGACTATTTAAACCGGTAAAGAGAAAAAGTGGTAAAATCTGTTTAATATTGATTCACCCCCCCTCTCAGTTTTAGAGTATATTCCAACAATTGGTATTAGAGCAAGGTTCCTTCAGGAATAGTCTAACCACTGGAAGGTGAATCCTTATAGATCAAATGGATGAACAAGACGATTTTTCCACAAACGAAGCTCTGAGATTTGATGGATCAAAATATTTTTCCCTGAAGATAAGAATGCAAACCTACTTGATGTCACTTGGGTATGACGTTTGGAGTGCAATAGAGAATGGTTACACAACTCCAAAAACTCCACCAGTTGATACAGATGGAAAGAGGCTCAATAACAATAATTACAGGGCCAAGAATGCTATTCTTTGCGGTTTGAAAAAGTCAGTGTATACCAAAGTCATGCATTGTGCCTCAACAAAAGAGATGTGGGACAAATTACAAAAAAATTATGAAGGAGATGACAAGGTCAAGAGAGCAAAGTAATAGATTCATAGGACAATATGAGACCCTCATGATGAATGAAGAAGAGAGTATTGCAACCTATCTTCTTCGTGTGGATGAGGTTGTCAACTCTATCAAAGGATTAGGAGAAGAGATAGAAGAAACCATTATTGTGCAAAAAGTGCTTATGTCACTTTCCTCAAGATTTAATCCCAAGATATCTGCTATAGAAGAAATGAAGGACCTATAGAAGCTCACAATGGAAGAGTTGCATGGAATCCTCACTTCATATGAAATGAGGATAGAACATGATAATCCAACAAGGGCATCAAGAAAGGAAGCAACCTTCAAGGCTTCAAAGAAGAAGACAGAAGAATGCAAGACAAGTGATTGTTCAGATAGCAAACTGGATGAGGAAGAAGCCAACTTTGTAAGAAAGCTCAAAAGTAGATACAAAGGTAAGTTAGCCTTCAAATGCTTTAGTTGTGGAAAACTAGGACACTTTGCCCATAAATGCCCTTATGCAAAAAATGGAAATAACAATGTGAAAGAAGATTCTAGTTTCAAGAAGTACAACGGAGGGAAGACTGAAAAGAAGAAAAAGTTCTATAGACAAAAGGAGAATCTATATACCAATGAAGACAACAACTCTTCAGATGATAGTGACAGTGAAACAAATGAAATTGTCTTTATGGGTCTAGAAACACAAACAGATGGAAAGACCGTTTCAACAGAAGAAGACGATCCCAACAAGGAGGTAGAAGTAGACTTTGAAGCAAAATTCTTTTGTACCATAGAAGAAATAGTTAGACTCGAAGAAAGGAATAGAACGTAGAAAAAGGAACTGCAAAAATATAATGAAGAGTATGATGTTGAAGAAATAGAAAAGACAATAATTACCCTAAAAGTACAAATAGAAGAGGGAAAGAAAATTGAAGAAGTTTTAAAAGCCCAACTAAAAGAGAGAGAAAATATTTGCAGCAGTCTAGAATTTGAAATAGTCTACCTAAGAAGGGAGTTGGAAAGATCATCTACCAGCATAAAGTATGAGAAGAACTCCACAACCTTGAATGAGATCCTAAATCATCAAAGATCACCATTTGACAAAATCAGTCTTGGCTACAATAAAGGGAAGGAAATTGCCAATGAAGAAGCCTCGACCTCTTCAAAATAGTCAAATGAAGAAAGAACCAAGAAGTACGCTGATTCACTCAGAAGCTTTATCAATGTTGAAGACGACAGGAAGGAGGAACTATATGTTCCATAGAAGACAAATTCCCCCCACAAGGATGGAATCTGGAAGACTATCTCATCAAGATGGAATCACACAACCAAGTATCAAAACTCTTTCTTTTTCTATTATTAATTTGTTATTCTTGTAATGGATTTGGTCATAAAGCAATAGATTGTAGAACAAATGTAAGAAGCGACCCTCTAAGGACCAACAATAGGGACACCCATGGATACTCAAGAAGAAATTATAATTCTTTTTCCCCTTTGTTGAATTATATCATCACATGTTATAATTGCAATAATTTTGGGCATATAGCAAAATTTTGCAGAAGTAACTTCAAGAAAATTCAGGGAAAGGAAGGCCCAACAATTATGAAAAGAAATTAGGAACAAAGCAAAGATAAATCCATGTTCGTGCAAGCAACACTTCATGCACAAAAGAGTAAACATAAGTGGGTTGTTGACAGTGGGTGCTCTAGTCACATGACATGAGATAGAATAAATTTTATCACCTTGAAGAAAAATGAGGGCAGTGTTACCTTTGGAGACAATGGTAGATCAAAACTAATTGGAAAAAACACTCTCAATCTTGACAATGGAAGAGCTAACGTTGAAAAGGTTCTGTGTTAAAAACTTGAAACATAATCTTCTTAGTGTAATCCAGATGTGTGATCAAGGACATACTCTTACCTTTGACTCTCGAGAATGTAAGATCAAAAAAACAAATTCAGGCAAGTTGGTTGCAAAAACAACCAAGACCCCAAACAATGTATACATTCTAAATGAAATTAATGGAAAAAAATGCTTCATGGGGCAGATAGATGAAAGTTGGCTGTGGCATACAAGAATCGATCATATGAACTTTGACAACTTGGTAAAAATCAATACCAATCAAGCAGTAAGAGATATGCCAAAGATCACAAAACCCACAAGTACTATTTGCAAACAATGTTAGCATGGAAAACAATCAAGGGTGAACTTTAAGATAAAGGAATATGCAACATCTAAGCCATTGGAACTTGTGCATACAGATCTCTGTGGACCATCAAGAACAAAAAGCCTACAATGAGAAAGCTATTTTATGTTGCTCATTGATGATTATACAAGAATGAC
>CBVK0102935678.1:0-16581 GCA_900067695.1 Picea abies
TGTCTACATTCTAAATAGAGGGAAAATCAGAGTTAATTGTGACAAGACCCCCTATGAATTATGGAAAGGTCGACCAACATCTGTCAAACACTTCAAAATCTTTGGAAGCAAGTGTTACATTAAACTAGACGATGAGGATATAGGAAAGTTTGACTCAAGAGCAAATAAATGAATTTTTCTTGGATATTTTTCAAGAAATAAATCCTATAGATGTTACAACAAAACACTGCATAAAATTGTTGAAAGTGTTAATGTAAGAATAAATGAACTACCACACAAGAATAAACTGGACGCAAAAGAAATGGATTACAACAAAGAAGAAGAAGAAACATATGATGAAGAAGAACCAGAAAATGTAGAAGAAGAAGAAGAAAAAGAAGAAGAAGAAGAAACAAAACGCCAAGATACAAAAACTCCATCTAGATATGTACAGAAAAATCATCCAAAAAATTTAATTATTGGTGATAAAAATGCTAAGACTCAGACTCGGAGAAAACTGCCAAACAGTTTTGAGTAGATGAATCTCTCTTTATTGTCCAAAGTAGAACCTAAGTGCTTTGCAGAAGCCCGTAATGATCCACATTGGGTGAAGGCTATGGAAGAAGAGTTAAATCAGATTGAGAAAAATGAAACATGAGAACTTGTCCCAAGACCCAAAGATAAAAATGTGATTGGTACAAAGTGTATATTCAAGAATATGTTGAATGAAGATGGAAAAGTAGTAAGAAATAAAGCAAGGATGGTCTGTAAAGGGTATGCTCAAGTGGAAGGCATTGACTTTGAAGAAACATTTGCACCTGTTGCAAGGCTAGAAGCCATTAAAATGTTTTTGGCATTTGCAAGCTTCAATAATTTTAAAGTGTATCAAATGGATATCAAGTCAACATTCCTGAATGGAGATTTGGAGGAAGAAGTGTACATAGAACAACCTAAAGGATTCCTATTGTCAGGAGATGAAGAATATGTTTGCAGATTGAAGAAAGCACTTTATGGATCAAAGCAAGCCCCCAGAACATGGTATTCAAGACTTGACAAGTACTTGCAACAACAAGGCTTCAAAAGAGGAACAACAGATAGTAATCTTTACATCAAAATAGATAATACAGAAATGTTGATCATTGCAGTTTGTGGATGATATTATTTTTGGAAGTAATATTTGATGAAATGAGCCAAAAGTTTGCAGAAGAAATGCAAAAGGAATTTGGGATGTCCATGCTTGGAGAATTATCATTCTTTTTGGGATTGCAGATTACTCAAACGAGCAAGGGCATATTCATTTTTCAGACCAAATACGTCAAAGAGATGTTGAAGAAGTTTGAAATGGAAGACTGTAAACCCGTTAACACACCGATGGTTACTGGTTGTAAGCTAAGCAAGGAAGATGAATCCAAGGAAACTAATCAAATCCTGTACATATCAATGATAGGCAATCTACTTTATGTGACGACTTCAAGGCCAGATATAATGCAGGCAGTAGGGTTAGTTGGAAGATTTCAAGTTGCACTTAAGGAAACACATGTACATGCAGTCAAGAATATTCAGATATTTGAAAGGCATGTTGGACTTTGGTCTATGGTATCCCACAAGCAAAGACATCACTTTGAAAGCTTACACAGATGCAGATTGGGCAGGCAGTGTGGATGACAGAAAAAACACTAGTGGTGCAACATTCTTTCTGGGCAATAACTTGGTGTCCTGGTTCAACAAGAAGCAATCAACAATTTCTCTATCCACAACAAAACATAATACATTGCAGTAGCAACATGTTGTACACATGTCCTCTGGATGAAACAAACATCGAAAGACATTAAGGTAGAATATCAATTATATGTGACAATACGAGTGTAATAAAGATATCTAGGAATCTCGTCATGCATTCAAAAACAAAACATATTCCAATCAAGTATCACTTCCTTAGAGAGCAAGTCACAGAACAAAATGTCAAACTGGAGTATATTGGCACAATAGAACAAATTGCAGATATATTTACAAAACCTCTTCCTAGAGAAGTATTTGAGTATCTTAGATAAAAATTGGGGGTGGTCATTATGCCCTCCAACCACTAAAGCACTATAGGAAGAACATCAACTCAGGGGGAGCTACAGAAAGAGAGACGAGCACAGGCTCAGGGGAGTAGTAGAAAAGATTGCTTGCTACAGAGAAGAATGTCCCCTTGCCATTGATGTCAAAGGGGGAGAGTACAAAGAAAAGGGGAGATTAGCAGAAACGAGAGACTTGCAGAAAAAACCAACTTAGATGAGAACAAAATAATGAGATTTATGGTTGCATAGACTAGAAGAGTTTAGTTTCAGATTGTGTTGCCATCAATGACAGAGGGAGTTTGTTGAAAATGTCTTGTCATTGATGTCAAAAGGAGATTGTTTGTTGTATGTCTCCATGTGTCAACGAGCCTCTGTGTCTAAAGATTATGGATAAGTCTCTGTATGCGAACATGACTATCCAAGAAATCGAGGAATAAGAATAGACAAAACTGGTAGTGTGAACTGCGAAAGTTGATGAGCCTCTGTGCGTGAAGATTAGTTGCTATATGAGAAATCGAAGAATAGAGATCTGACAGAGAAAAATAAACGAGCTGGCAGTGTGGACTGTGAAAAGAGAATGGTCATAATTCAATGCTTATTCTGTCAAAACTGAGGAAGTGAAGAGATTTGTTGCAGAACAATCTACAAAAGATCAAAGAAATGGTGAAGTCAATATATCCCACATTCGTTGGGACAACAGAGTTCAAAAAGTTTATAATGTAAAGGTGTTATTACTTAGTTTGAATGAAAGTGAGTGGAAGAACTATGGAACCTTACATAAAAGATTAACTTTTGAAGCGATTAGATCTTGATCGTTCATCTCCAGAAATCAATGGTTAAGATCAAAGATCGAGGTTCAACACTTGGTGGGCCAGCTAAGCCACGTCAGTGCCACATGTTCGGTTAGATGAATGCCACATCAGAAGGAGTCCACGTTAGTGATATAACAAGTAGCTCTGCAGATGTCATGTATGGTGCCACGTGTCAGGACATGTGTCGATGCCATATCATCCAGTACAGAAGAAGACATCCACATGGTAGCCATCTCATATGCCATATCAGCATAAGAGATATCTCGAAAAACGATTAAATATCAAAATCTCGTGGAGATAATAAAGCGACGGAGTATCGAGAGTACATAAGGAAATGTTTTGAGGCTTGCAGTGGGAACTCAAAAATGACCAAGTCCCAAGACGTCGTGGAGCGGTGGAGAATCAAAAGTATGTGCAAAGAAATGTAATAATCCTGTGGCCCCGTGGTGAAATCTTGGAAAAATGGTTAAGTATCAGAAATATGTCGAATTGTCGATGTCTCAAGAAACGACTAAGTGTGAAGATTGAATTGGATGGACGGACAAAGCCACAAGAATCAGGGAAATGCTATAGTCCCGTGACCCACGGTGAAATATTGAAAAATGATTAAGTGTTGAGATATTGCGTTGAGATATAGCAGAGCGAAGAAAAGGAATGTATACAAAGATTTGAATGAAAGAAGTCTGCTTCCACGATTTTGTGAAATATGACCAAGTGTAGGATGACAAATGGACAAACGGTCTTGTGATTACAATCGGAGAAGTGATGCATGCCCGCCGTTCCGCGAAGAATAGAAAATCGACTAAGTGTCGAGACTTTGCAGAGATAGTGAGCATGAAGGAATATTGGGAAGATGAGAAGAATAAGAGCAAACCCATGGTAAGATCTTGAAGAATTGGCTAAGTATGAAGAAATGACTAAGTACCAAGAATGGGAGATTGGATGACCCAGAGGGTGAGAGATCCGACTGCTTAGGAGGGCGCCATGTGTCATAGATCAAATGGCCCAGAAGGTAAGAGATCCGACAGCTCAAGAGGTCGCCATGTGTCAAAGATAGGACGACCCAGAAGGAGAGAGATCCGACTGCCCAGGAGGTGGCCACGTGTTAGAGATCTGACAGCGCAAAAAATTGCCATGTGTCACAGATCAGAGGGTCCAAAAGACCCATAGTGAAATGTTTGGAAATGTGTCTAATTGTGGGTGCAAAATGAGTTCGGCGGAACTTGAGGCTACAATTTGGAGGTTGCGGAGGTGTGAAGAAATGTGGCTTAGATCCACGAACACACTGTGAGACTTAGACAATTTGTCTAAGTATTGGCAGAAGACAGATCGATGGTCAAGATCAATTCTAAGATTGATTCGACGATTGTTGTGCCTTATGGTTACATTGCGTATTTTGATGGGTAGAGAACAAATCAATGGCCACGATTGATTTGAGAAGAAGATCCAAAGGTTGTGCATCATGACTGCATAGTTTGTTTGTGAAGACAGTTAAGAAGATCAATGGTCAAGATCAAATCAAGGACAGATTGGATGACTGTTGAGCGCTGAGGGTTTGTTGTGCGACAATGAAGAAAATCGACGGACGAGATTGAATCTTGGAACAAATCTGAGGGTAGCTGTATGTCGAGCTTGTTCTTGAACAAATCAAGCACGAAGGTGAAGAGCTCGGAGGTTCTTAGGAGGGAGAACGAGTGCGTGAGGATGGCTGGGAGGTGCAAGGTCTAAGGAATCTCTGATTTCATGAAGAATGTAAGATGATGGAGAGTGTTGGAACAATAGAGATCAAGCAGAAGATTTGTGCAAGTGAAGGCTTGAAGAAAATAGTCAATTTGACACTATGGATAGCTTGAGGAGATTGGTGTCTTCTGCAGGCTGGTGCTTGCAAATTCTGCAGCTGTGGGTTGGTGCCTACATTTGAGAAATTTCACCTTGCGGACATGTTGAACTCCCCTTTGGACCAAGACCCCTTCTTTGGTCCAAAGACAAAAGCAAACAAATGGACACTAACGTCCCTTTAGACCTACCTTGACTAACAAAAATGAGAAGGAAGAGAATGTGGCGTACCTTTTTACGATGGTCGTCCTCGTTGCTCCAACCTCTGAACTTGATCTCCAAGCTCCTAGGCGCAAGAGATGACCTGCAATGGACAACAAGGAATCTCCTACTCTATGTATGTGGTTAGACAAAATAGATCTATCTACGATGACTGAAACAACAATGGACAAGCATATGTTTGAACACATGAACTTGAAGGGAATAGGCCAAGTTTATATCAATGGAAAGACAATAAAGAAATCACTTACAAATCACCTTTGACGTTGCAACAACTTCTCCAAGCTCTCCGGTCTAGCCCTTGCATGAATGTCTTGTGATCAGAATGATGATGCTTCAATGGATTCCTTCCCCTTACCATGGAAATGCCCTTAATATATAGGATTGGGAGGCTTAACCACCATGAGGTATTTTGGGAAATGGTAGAGGATTTTACTCCATAAGTTGGGATTTGGCTTCTTGAGGTTGCCTAGGATGGAGCCAAGTAGGGTGACTCGAATCCTTGACCCAAACAAACTTATATCTCCTCGGATCTGGACCTTAGAAAAAGGTGGGATAGTTATAACCTCCTTTGACCACATCAACGCTCCCTCAAAATTGAACACAAGGCATTGAAAAAGGGGATCAACGCTCCCTATACATGGGCAGGGGGGCGTTGACCTTTGAAAACCCTAAAAAATTGTCAAAATTCCTAGTAAAAGACATGTTTCCGGCTTTCAAATGATGAATTTCTTCCTCCAAAATGACTTGGGGATTATGAAAAATGTTCTTTCATGGTGTCAAGGGGTTGCGACACTTAGTAAAGTGCATGTGACACTTAGTAAGGTGCATACGACACTTGACAAAGTGCATGTGACACTTAGTAATGTGCATACGTCACTTGCAACACTTCGGTGAAAATAGGTGCGACACTTAAGTGTGACATTTTGGTGTGTAACACTACAGGAAGAGTTGAGTTAGTGCTCAACCAAGGAGATTGGTGTCTCCTGCAGGTTGGTGCCTGCAACCATTGTAGCTGAGTTGGTGCTCAGGCAAGGAGATTGGTGTCTCTCGCAGGTTGGTATTATAATAGTGGGTTGGTGCCAACCAAATTAAAGTGGTAAAGAGAAAGTGGTAAAATCTTTTTAATACTGATTCACCCCCCCTCTCAGTATTAGAGTATATTCTAATTCTTTCAAATTTGAAGAAAGGAGAACATGTGGCTCACAATACGATTTCGAGGGTGAAATCCCTTTGATTGTTAGATGAGTTAGATCAATGACAAGCGGGGCTCCATGTGAAAGCTCTACAAATAAAGGAGTGGAAGCTCGATTATTGTTGTATTCATATAATAAGGGACACATGGAACATGTGCTAAATTTCAGGGCCGTGATTTTGCAAAATGACACCCAAGTCTTGTTTATTATCTGATTTGGAGAGGTGAATGGACAACATGGATGGCATGGTTGTCATTGTGGAGCCATTTCAAGAAAGGCCCCCTTATGGTGAAAGTGGGCGACTAAAAGGCCTTTATTTGTCTGTGAAGAAGGTGATGAGCAAGCAGAAGAACCCATGATTTTGCTTCTTGCTATTGTTGATGTTATGAATTTAATCATTCTAGACATTTGCTTTAGGGGGATTTGCTTCCCTTGGTATTTCCCAAACAATGCTAGTGCATTTGAATCCCTAACCCAATGTAAAATGCTAAATGTGATCTCCCACTTTGAACTGTCTCTTAGCTTCCATGTAAGCCACTTTGTAAGTTTGTACCACAACGCATTGGTCAAAGTGTTTGTGAATTGATGGAGGACCATGCAAGAAGGCTTCCAATCATGATTGTTGAGATGCATGTCCTTTCCAATCCCATTGACACCTCAGTCATATCGACATGGTAATGGCAACATAGATTTCGTGATCCAAATAAAGTTTCATGACTCATCTTTGACATTACTTGGTAATGGTTGATGTGGCTTTGTGATAGTCGTTGGATCTCTTTTTAGTCTTGATCTTATTATTCACTTGATTAACATAAATTGGAGTTAGTTGAATCGACAATTTTTTTTGTGTAACTTTTAGTGTCTTGTGATAAAAACCCACAACATCATCTGAAGATGAATTGTCTTGAGGTTTCCCATGGTAGGAAGGGTGGGGCGTCAAAATCTAGAAGATCATCGGATGGGTGAAGACCAATGGTCGAGCTTGAACCTTAGACTCCTTTGGAAAATTTTACATAAAACTTGTTCAATCCTTAGAGTCATTCGATTTATTGGGACCAAGTCATGTCATTCCCCACTTGGTGTTTGAATATGCCATTTGAAAAGAAAATACATGTTCCTTTGAGTTACGAGGTTCTCTTTGTTGTCATGGTCGAAGTGGGATTTTGTTGGATTTTAGATCTTTTTTGATAACAGTTTGAGCTTTGTTGATGTCACCTCCCCAAGGATGAGCTTCACTACAATGTATTAAACCCATTCTTTTGGACATGTGAGCCAAATTGCTATTCGATCGTGGAACAATATATTTAGCTGTAGTCACTAAAATGTAGCGAGCATAAACAATGTCGAGCTTGAAATTTTGCAGTTTCTTACAACACCCCTTGCTTCTAAGGATCTTTCTAGATTTGACAATAAATGGGACTAGGTGTGTTTTTCCACAATCACATCCATTGAACACTCCAAAATTGATGGTAAGCGAGACACTCATGTCCTTTGGTACAATTACAACCTCAGTAATCAGGCCTCCACTCCTTTATTTGTGGAGCTCTAACAATGTGCCTTACCTACCATTGATTTGCCCTCATTTGATGGTTGACTAGATCTTGTTTCCCTTTGTTACGATCTCACCCTTGAAATCTTGGTTGCACACCACATGTTCTCCTTTGGTCGGATCTAATGATCATTAGGCCCTTTACCTCAACTATGGCCCACCATTGAAGAAAAAATGGTACTCCTATCTTTCTACAATGCATCCATCCCTCGATTCCCTTTGGCATTCCACTTCCCTCTCTTTGGGGGTATACTAGTCTTCTAGTGACTACTATAGTAGTTTATAACAAAAGAAGGAATTCACTAGGGAATTTATTTCCTTTAGGTAGATGGGTGGCTGTGACTTTAAATGTTTGGGTTTGCCAACTTTCATGATGTCAACAAATTGTTGTGTTCCAATGAATATTGTAATTATAAGAGAAGATAAGACAGTTTTATTAATGTCCAACACATGACCATATAGGTCAAATGGATTGCTAGATACATCGGAAACAATACATAGTGGTAGTGTGAGTGCAACACCTATAAAAGTAAATCTATCCTCTGAGGCCAAAGACCTAGAATCTAAAATTTGTCCTCAAAGAAACAAAAAGATACAAAGTTGGGAGACCCAAAGAAGAGAGGAGCTCTAGAAGGAACTTGAAAGAAATGTCTTGACTTTGAGGTGCCTAAAGGATGTGTTCAAGCCATGGAGGAGCCATTGCTCATCGATGAGGGAAGTTGCTAACCTCCAAATCTGTATTGATAGTCGGTGAGCCTCTCCTATCAATTGAAGCCAAAGTGAAGAAACCCCGAATGGAGGATTGACTTGATGAATTGGATCATTTGGATACAAGATGTTGCGTGGAAGAGACCACTCTCTTTTGAGATCTAAATGAGTGTGAAGGAGGTGGTCTGCTATGAGCTAAAGAATTGTCTTGAGCGTGGAGTCACGGACCCGACACTGTCACAAAGGTCTCACAGGTGGAGGCTAGGAGTATCCTTGAGGTCTAATGGATTTGGAAATTGAGGTGGTGGAAATGCTCACTGCTTGCTCCTTGGGGCCTCTGTTTTGAGGTGGTGGAAATGCTCACTGCTTGCTCCTTGGGGCCTCTGTTTGTGAGCATTGAGAAGGAGGTGATCATCTTGGTAGTGTCTGGTGGTGTGGGTGGTTTGAGTAAGGACGATTGAAACCTGGAAGCCTCCCTTATGTATAAAGCTAAGCATCGTTGGTTCAGGTATTTGAAGAAGGTGGAGTGCGAGTGTAGGACTCCTCGAAAAGGCAGTGGAATTGACCTTATATTTCATAAGAGATGGGGCAATGAAAAATGAATTGCTCCCTTGTCTCGGTCTCATGTAGGTGGCAGAGGCGACAAGTTCTATCTGCTTGTGAAATATGGTGATTTGTTTTCACTCGAAGCCTCGATGAGAACGGACTTAGAATTGGTCGAGGGGAATCCTGAGGGTGTGCATCTAATGGAAAAAAGTATAACAATGAGGCCATGTCTCATCTCCATGAAATACTCTGCATAGAAAGCCATCTTGGGCTTGAGCTTGCAAGGTGGATCTACCCATGTGACCTGGATGTATTGTCTGTAAATGTCCCCCCTAATAATCTTGTTCAACTCTTGCTTGTTCGTTAGGAGATGGCTCGGGGCATTGAGGGAGTATCTAAAGGGTGGGAGTTTGTCCATTGAGATGCCTACTGACTATATTAGGTGCATAACCTTAGCCAACCAACAATGCCAAACTCATCAGGAGGATCTAGTAGAGGCACTGGCAAGGAGCAGTATGCAAGGTAAGGGTACTGATCTCTATTGATGCCCGAATTAGCAAAGTCCCAGACTTGATGAAGTAGGTAAACCAATGCAAAGATGGCCTCAACTCGGAAAGGGTGGTTTGCAAACTCGACTTGAATAATGTGTTGTGGATCAATCCTCTTACAACAAATGATGCAATAGAGTAGAACCTGAACCCTCTTTGTCTTGACCTAGTCCTGCTCTACCAAACTCAGTCCCCAAACCTCAAAGCCGTATAAAACCGTGGGTTTGATAATGTTGTCTGGAAGCTTTGTCTTGGATTGAATGTCTTGAAAGTGGTGTTGAAAACACTGTTGCTCCAGAAGGGCTAGGGAACCATGCTCAATTTTGATTTGAGGTTGGAGAGCCAATCTCAGACTAAATCAAGGCCTAGGAAACTGAACACCCAAGTAAGTGTAAACTGTGGTGATCTCAATCTCCTCTCCCTGAAAGTAGAAATGAATATCTGATAGGACACTACTCGAGCCATCGAAGATCATAAACTTGGTTTTACCAAGGTTGATCGTCAACAGTTGAAGAGCACAAAAACTGGTTAAGGCATCTAGTTGTCTCTGGAGACCCTTTGGAGTAGAAGCTAGGAGGATAACATCGTTGATGAATAGGATGGATATTAAGACATGGTGAAGGAGGCAACCATCCTTAGGTTGGATATGCTCCTCTAGAAAGGATTCTAGCTCTTCTATGTATATATCAAACATAGTAGGTGAGAGAGGACATCCCTGCTTCACCCCAATGGTACCCCTGATAAAATTTGACAAGCCATGCAATGTGTGGAGGCGACCCAGTATAGACTCATAGAGATTCATAATAGTAGTGAGGAGGGTCTCCAAGACATCAATATCTTTGAGTTTCTGAAATAGGGCCTCCCTCGGAAGTGAATCAAACGCCTTTCAAAAGTCAAGAAAACATTAGAAGAATTTTGAGGAATGGTGTCTTGCCTCCTCTATAATGGCTTTGAGGGTTAGAATGCGGTCAATGGTCTAGTATTAAGTTCAGAAACCTGGCCTTCCCTTGGCCCGAAGTATGTCCCTCATCAGGTATACGAAAAGAGGAAATTCATGGAAGCTGGATGGAATCTGGATAGGGAGTTTTTTGTGTTGTAGTCTTCTGAGGTTCAAGGGTTAGCAAAGAAGCAACTTCAAGTTCATAGTTGCATTTGTAAGAGTAATTGGACAACATGCATATTTTGATTGTCATGTCTGTCTGCTATCTGTTAATGTTCATTTTAAACCAAATGGACCTTTAGATTGCCAAGGTTGTGGTGGTGCATTATTATAACATTTTGGAGAAACACATCGCCCCTTTTGTTTGTTATTAAGCTATTTATTCAAAATGAGTGTGTTTGGAAATTGTCCAACATAGGGAAGGAGTTGCTGAGTGTCATAGATTGATTGTTGGGCATACTGTCCAAATAGGTTCTAAGTTTCGTCCATTTTATATAAAGAGAAAAATACATTGCAGTGATTTAGTATTCACTTTTTATCACTGTTGTGGAAGGTGGAAAGAGAAAGTGTTAGAGAATGTAGATTTAAGATATAAAAAAGTATCGAGTCATCAAATAGTAAATGCTCAAGTGCCAAAACAAATCCCTAATTCTGGAGATGTTGTGAGTCATGGGCCTTTACAAGGAAAAGTGGGATTATAAGTTATGAAGTGGTATGTGATTCTCTGACTAGTACCATCCAATAAGCGATAATTATTTCACATGTCTGATTTACACGGCCTCTAAAAACCAACAACGTAAAAGCTGTTGTTTTGACTATTCCTTAGATCTGATGTCATTTTTGTTGATTTTTCATAAGAGATGATATTGTATGTGAATGAATGAATATCTTATTACAAAGATGAGTGTTCTATATATAAAGAACATATGGTGATCATGGTGACCATCCATGAAGAGATGCGTCCCTTGGGTAATAAATATATTTATACTTTATGTTGTGCCCTTTTCGTCACTTGGGTGAGTAAAACAATGGAGCTTGCATGCCTAGTTGAGCCTGCTAAACAAGACAAAAGTTCGTGAGTGGGTTAAACAAGCTAAACACATGTAATAAACAAATAAACAAACTAAAACAACTAAGGAAATAAAAAATTGAATGCATAAGAAACTTAAAACCATAAACAATCAATCAATGACCAAGATTATGCCACCAATGGATAACTATATTAGTTGAAAAAACACCGTAGAGAAAAATGAGGACTTATGAGTCCCCTCTTCCTCCTTGGGAGGGATCTTGAGTTCTCTAATGTAGATCTCTTCTTACAATGGAAGAAAAATGACAAATGATGAAGAAAATCAATGAATTTAATAATCTCATTATTAATTATCAATCTAGTAGAATGTCTTTCTGATGCGGCCCAAACATCAACAATTTTCCATTTATATTGCTGGTCTTTGTCCCTTGCTTCCTGTTCTCTATTATTTGATTCCCATTATCTTCTGACCAAGGATTCCTAATTCCCTTCAGTAAACCAATTGTTGATTCAATGTCTCTAAGTATATGAGCTAATATTTTCAATTTCCACTTTATTTCCGATTGTATCAAGTTAAATCCTTAACTCAGTGTGTTTTTTTTTGTAAGCTAGTTGTTTGTAATCAAAATTTACATAAGAGGTTCCAGAAACTGGTGCTGAGGCTGCCATGAAAGGAAACCAGCCCCACCACCAGAGATAGAAGTTCCATAAAATTCTGCTGTAGCAACTACTATTTAACATAACGACAGGATTAACAGTATATAAAACTGTGCTGGGCCTGTAAATATAGCAGAAGAGATAGATCTGTAGTTTGATAGGCCATACAGAAGCTATAAAAAACAAAAAGAAACAGTCCATGTAGATTACTTGCTGGTGTAGCTGTAGGGGAAGGCATGCTTGGACGATTCTGGCCACTTTGGCTCAATGGTTGCCTTGAGCAGCTCCTCTTCAGTGCGACGCTGAGCAGGGTTCTGTGCGCCCGAGTCTAAAAGCCAGTCCATGCGCTTCTCCATAAGCTCCTGACGAAATTTCATCTTGGCATTGTCGCGACGCATCTCCAAAATGGTTTCCCTCTGAGCATCAGTGAAGATGGGATGAGGCGGAGGCGAATGGACAGAACTGGAAGCTGCATCTGGGTTGGGGAGATTGGAGGCGGTGGCGGAAGTCGTGGGAGGAGCAGAAGATGGCTTGTGGTCGTCGTCTTCGTCACGAGGAAGGGAAAAGCGGTGGTCCATGCTGGAGTGGCAGGGAAAGATGCAACAGGGACTAGGATGGTGATGGGCAGAGAGAGTTCGACCACTCTGGGCTGAGTGTGAGCCTGCTCGTAACGATCTGTCTCGTGCTCTGGGCACAGGAAGACACCAGGGCGAGTTGTGAAGGAGGGTGTCGAGGGTGAAACGGGAACTCAAGGCCGAGAGGAAGACCCTGGCGCAGACAGAGTGAGCTCGCATGGAAGGAGGAACAGCAGGAAGATGGAGAGCCCGCTGGGCAAGGAGATTAGCAGAATGAGAAACCTTCCGGAGGAAGGCGATGGATTTAGCCCGCGGAAGAGTCTGGAGAGCCATCGAGATCACACGAGCGTCGTACCTGGTGGAGGACAGTAGCAGGTGCGGTTGCAGGTTGGTGCGAGGTTGGTGTAAATGATTGCCGCCGGGGCGCCACACGAGGAGAGTGGGGGCGGTTGGTGTGCACGAGCTCTTGTGTAATGTGGCCATCGGTTGACACCCCATACGGGGTTTAACTCAGTGTGTTAACATCGAAGTGGGTTCTCGATTTTTTTATAGAAGAATTGCTGCTCTGACATCAAAATTCCAGCTTTCTGTTGTTCAATCTTACATAAAAGCATAATGCAGAGTACAAAAAAGCTGGACAGAGCAGGTTCAGGTAGTCCGTCTCTGGACACTAAGAATATCAAAAAGGATTCTAATGCCCTTCTATATTGGCCTGTAAGTCTGTACTAATGGGCTATAGTTGATGGCTGACTTTTTAATTGTAACCAAACAAAATTCTAAAAGAGTTTCTGACATCATATACATTTGTAAATCTGAAGTATATATAACAAATGTCTGAAAAGGAATATTTGGACCAAATATTTTTCTGCCAATTTAGATTTTGAAAGATTGTGGCCACTTCATCCCATGTTTGTTTCTCCTCTTCAATTATAACTAGGCCTGGAATTTGCTCTTAAAAAAGCCATTCAAACTGTGTGTCTCAACTTCCTTTATTTGTGGTGAAGGAAGCACAGTGCCTGAATACACCTCTCGTTAGAACCACGTTTTCTTTATTTTTTGTTAGTCTTATCCTGATTATCTCTAGATCTTCCTGGAATTGGCTGATTATTCTTTCCTGGTCCCTCTCAATCTGCATCAGCGCATCTCCCAGACCTGCCAAAGTTTGGTGGGCCCTGCTTGAGCTAGGCAGCTAAGATGAAAATATTCTTTCAGGACCTGGAATGGGTTGGTCTTATAAGTTAAAATTTGAAGTTTATCCTACCTTAATTTCCCCATCCCATGTTAGATTCCAGTAGATGAAAATATTCTTTCAGGACCTGGAATGGGTTGGTCTTATAAGTTAAAATTTGAAGTTTATCCTACCTTAATTTCCCCATCCCATGTTAGATTCCAGTACCAGCCTTTCCCCACAAGATTGAGTCTTGCGTCACATGTTACTCCCAAAATTATGTAAAATCTCCTTTTAACATCAAAAGCTTATACTATTTTCTCGGACCCTATTCCTTCTTTAGTATTACTCTTTGCAGGAGCAGTGGTCTCTTGGACGAGGGTCCTTCATTGACTTTGATTCCGTTGACCAAACTTCTGTCTACTCTGATAGTGGTGGGGTTGAATGCTTCAATTCACTTACCTAGTTGGAGAAGACCTTATGCTTGTGATTTTTTCTACTAATTCACTTACCTAGTTGGAGAAGACCTTATGCTTGTGATTTTTTCTACTGGACTTACCTGAAATTACAAACACTTTTTGAGGCAGGAGCATCACTGGTGAATCGATGAACATGCATAGTCAAAACATGTTTTGTTTCAATTTCCAAGTCTGTTTGAGTTTCTGCTTTTGTTTACAGGGGAAGGGTACTGTGGTTTCAGGTATTATCTAGAGGAAAGAGTAATATGGGGAATTTCAAGATTGGGAGGAAGACTGAGGTTAGATACACTTCTATATTCCAGAAGTTGAATCTAGAGGAGCTAATTGACTCGATCAGGGAAATGAAGACTTCTTTGAATTTGACCAAAATTGAAGATCCCAGAAGAGCCAAATTTACCTGCACAAAAGGAGGGTACATGCCTTCTTGTGGTGGGATAACCTGAAACTGAATAGACATCTGACAACGTAACTGAAGGAGAAATTTCAGAGATGGGTCCAGATGGTAGCCGAGTTAAAAGGTAAATTCTTCACCTCAGATTTTGCTTTGAATATGTTAAGACAGTTACAAAATTGAGGCAGAGGGAAAGGACAGTTAAAGAATACACAGGAATTTTATATGCTGTCCATTGCGACATATGTCAACGGGCTTGGATTCGCCATACGTGATGTATTTAGTTTGATGAATGTTCAATCTATTGTAGAGGCATATCAATTGACCTTGAGGGCTAAAGAAAAATTATTAAGGAAGCAGCAGAATACAAGAACTGGAGGCATGAGAGGAAGAGGAAACCAATCTTCAGGAAGAGGACAGTCAAGTGGAAAGGAAAAGAGGGGGTTGGTACAAGTACGGAAAGTCAAAATTTTAAAGGAGGATATATGCTGCTTGCAGAAGGTGAGTTGACAGAGGAAGAGGTAGAGGAAGATTTATGGGAAACTGTTTCAGATGTGGCATTCAAGGACAGAGAGGACATGAATGATGAATGCCCTGAAAATATGAATGACAGAAGACAAGAAGCCAAAACCAATGCAACCCAAGCAACAAAATCAATGGTTGGAGACAATGTGTTCGAGGTACAACAAGAACAAGGTGGGAACCTAATGTTTCGAAGAGTGTTGTTGAAGCTGGAGTTGTTGAATGCTAATTGTAGATAAGGTTGGAGGTAAACGTTGAATGCTAATTGTAGATAGTGGTAGCACAAAAAATTTAGTCTTCATAGAAGGAGTACATAAATTAATTCTGAAATGCAATGCTACCCTACAAGGATCATGGTTACAAAAGGTAGGCTAGGTTACTTGCACCAAAGAAATGAGGTGAATGGAGGATGTGCATGGATTCCATATACATAAACAAGATAACTATAAAGCTTAGATTCCCTTTATTGCATATAGAAGACTTGATGGACTATTTGAGTGGGTCATTTTTTTTTGAAGATTTACTTGAAGAATGGATACCATTAGATCATGATTGTGGAGGCGACAAGCGAAAAACTGCTTTCAAAAAAGGAGGCACTATATGAGTGGCTGGTTATCCCATTCAGATTGACAATTGCACCCAACATATTCATTAGACTAATGAATGAAGTGCTGAAGCGTTTCTTTGGAAGATTTGTGGTGGTTTATCTTGGCAATATTCTAATTTTTAGTAGGACATAGGAAGAACATATTAAGCACTTGAGGCAAGTATTAGAGTGGTTTTAAAAAGAGAAGCTATTAATAAATCTCAAGAAGTGCTTGTTTATGCAAGAGGAGTTAGTGTTCTTAGGTTTTGTGATGTATCACAACCTGGTTTGAAGATGGAAGCAGAGAAGGTTAAGGCAATTTTTGAATGGCCAACTCCCAAAAGCATTTTTGATGTCAGGAGTTTCCATGGTCTTGGGATCTTTTATCGAAAGCTTATTCACAATTCTAGCGGCATATGTGCACCATTGACAAATGTACGAAGAGAGGAAACTTTAAATAGATAGCAATGGTGCAACGAAACTTTGATCTTTTGAAGACAAAGGTAAAGAAAAACCCTATTTTGGCATTATCAGATTTTACTAAACTCTTCCAAGTTGACTTTGATATGAGTGGGACAACCATATGGGTAGTATTGCCGTCCTTATACACACCTACTAACGTGGAGAAGTCTCCAACCCACTCAGTATGTCCATAGAGGCACAAGCCTAAGTCTAGACCCATTGTCACCTCGATCTAGACCTCTTCCGTCTAGGGAAGCCAAGGGGAGTAGACCCTACTTTACTAAGTTAAGTTTTAATAAATGATCTAGGAGTTAA
>CBVK0102935691.1:0-11279 GCA_900067695.1 Picea abies
ATAGGAAGGTGGAGAGAAGTAGCAAACAGCCATAGGAAACTCAATGACTAATTCTGAATTCATAGTAATGACTTTGACAATTCAAGTTATACTATTACTCACCCATTCGTCATGACTAAGCATAAATGGTGATTGGCACAAACACAGGGATTAAGCCTGAGATATAGTTTCAAGGTTCTTAAATCTACCATAATAAATTTGTTATAAAAAGATATCAAATATATAAATCCAAAAATTTAATTATCATATTCGAGGAAAATTTTAACACTTACATGCTAAAATCATCCAGGGTTGAAGTAAGTTCTATGCAATCAACTATTGGATAAGGAAAATGTACAAGGTAAGACATTGTTAAAAGGCAAAAAGTTGTCTATAAAAACTGTCTCAAACAATGACACAAGCACAAAATATTCTTTGAATAGAAAAGTTGATAAGGCAACCAAATTGACCAAAGCTCAGAGGAGAAAACTTTCTTCAAAACTGCAAGGCAATTTGCTGCCTTTGGTTTGTCTTATCTCTTTTCGGTGTGTATTTGTACTTTTTCTATGCAATCAACTATTGGATAAGGAAAATGTACAAGGTAAGACATTGTTAAAAGGCAAAATGTTGTCTATAAAAACCATCTCAAACAATGACAAATAAGCACAAAATATTCTTTAAATAGAAATGTTGATAAGGCAACCAAATTGACCAAAGCTCAGAGAAGAAAATAGAAATGTTGATAAGGCAACCAAATTGACCAAAGCTCAGAGAAGAAAACTTTCTTCAAAACTGCAAGGCAATTGCTGCCTTCGGTTTGTCTTATCTCTTTTCGGTGTGTATTTGTATTTTTTCTATTCATTTGTGTGGTTACCATGTGCAGCCCAATTCACTGAAAATTGGTGAATATTTAGAATGCCATATTATAAGTAATTAAGAAAATGGGAAAAATAAAGAACAAAAGAATTCATCGAAAACTTTCTAAATCTAGTCACTGGCTTGGTTGCAACAGTAAACCTAGGAAAACAAAGTCTATCCTAAGAAAGTGTCTAATTTGTTAAGCACTACAGACGGTTTTTAGAATGGGATTTCCATACTTAAAGCATCCTAAACAGCTGTATGGCTCATTAGGCCTGAGAGGGAACTAGACAACAAATTAAATGCCCTCAGTATCCCAACAAGTAAAAACTACACATGCTTTCTCTTTTTTACCGTTCTGAATCTACTCCTTTGTTCTTCAGTTAGACCGCACTCCTTCTCATTTGCAACTGCGTTCTGAATCTACTCCTTTGTTCTTCAGTTAGACCGCACTCCTTCTCATTTGCAACTGCCGCCGCATAAATTGGATTTCTTGAGCAGTTCTCAAGGTCATTGATTTCCTCCACCTGAAAGAAGCAATCTTATTACCAATACTTTGAGATAAATAACCAAAGCATCAATGCAACTATTTTCTATGGAAATTGGATGCTCACCAGAAAACACAGAACTTCATAGACACCAACAAATTTCAAAAATGATACTATCATAGAAGCCCCAAATCCTTGCCTCAGTCATTTAAAATGCACAGCACTCATAAAATCCCAAGTTTTACTCACTAGTATAAGACTGAATAAATATTAAAAGCATTTATATTTAAATGAACAAAACCATATCTATAGTATTGGTAACCTTATAACTTATCATCTATACCTCATTAACACCAGGAAGCTTCAGGCCCATAGTTGCTGCTTGTTCAGGGGTAGAAGCTAAGTACACAGCTGCCCACTGTTTGGAACCAAATGCATTGCTTTTCTCAACATCATTTTCTATTTCAAAGAAATTATCCACCAAGTCCCAATCTTTATCCTCTTTGTTTTCTCTTCCATCTTTATTATCCGCTTCAATAGCCAGCTTTTTAACAAGAAAGCCACTGGCTCCTTCGTCCAACAATTTCCCATGATGTCTGTTTCCAAACGGACTTGAACATGTCAATCTTGAAGGCTGAAATACTTCATAAACATTTACAAAATGCATAGTGTGTAAGTTCTACCTTCTTACTGGCCGACAAGCTTGCAGATCACATTCAGCTTCATTGACAAAATCTGTGATTTCTTCTGTAGGCAGACGGCCAGCCCAATGGATACGCTTTTTCCAAGCTTCCGTACTGCATCCTTCTGGAGCCTGTTTTTCTACCCACTTATATAATGTAGGAAGTTCAATGCCAGCATCATCAAGTTGCTCCTATAACAAATGATATTTATATTAATTAAACTCTTGGCAACTGCTTTAAACCTTTCATAGAATACTGACATGACGACACCAAAGTTTCATAACAGCCATCTCAACCTACATAGCCATCAATCAAAAAAGTCTAATTTGAGCACGTACACTTAACATTCACATGCAGGAGACAACCAATGACCATGATGAGCATGTATCAGAGAGAGAACTTCAATAACATGCCACAAATATGAGTGTTCAAAAAAATGGAAGCCATATCACAGATATAGGGAATCAAAGGTCAAGGAATAAATGTAGGAATACAAAACAAACAATTGAGAATTCACTTAGTACTAGTAGCATGGGTAATCGAGAAAACTTTTCCTTGACTCACAAGCAGCTTGCAGTGTTCCTTGGTGGTCTCTTATTCCTAGCACACCTCTACTGGACTGCCATATGACATTATATATGTTTAGGTAGTGATAGATGAAAGGAGAGAGGACTGGGTTCAGATGGAGTAGCGAAGGTTTGGAGATGGAGGAAGTCGATCTAGTAAATTTGTGAGGAACCTTCATACCTAATAAAGGGTTCTATTTGTTTGCTCTCGTGATGAAATCATCAGAGCTTGGCAAAAGGACAATTCCACTTTCATCTTCTGACCTGGTTGATTTTCAGAACCCAATCAGTCCTCCAATGGCCTTCCAATTTGGTATTGATTGTTGAAAGGAGGTCCTACCTAGGGATTGTCAAACCTAACAATGGTACTTACTGTTCCCTTGTTTCGGAATTGACAACCTTACCAAATGGATTCACCAAGCCTTTTACTACTGTTGGTGTCGGCATTGGCAAAGAAAAGAAGGGTGTGTCAAGTTCATTGGCATGGCAGGCACGAACGAAGCATGAGAAGAAGGGTGTGGTCCCCAGGGTATCACTTAGCCAGATCTTTTCCTTCCTTGTCCAGGCAATGATGGTCCGGTGTCTATTGATGGTCAGCCAGTACCTGAGTGGAAACAAAACCTATCCATTTTCTGAGACAAGAGGGTCTAGTTGATAGTCTGTATGCTGAAGGAGAACTGGTGGAAGCCCCTGTCAATGAGGCTGTAAGGAAGGTTCTGTGTGTTGAGGAGCTTGTGCGTTATTCGGAAGTCATCGAGGCAAACCAACCCACAAAGGGAAAGGTTGCTAAGCCTAGGAGGAAGTGTGTTGAGTTGATATCAGAGAAGATTTGATTGGTGATTAGAGAGGACCTTATGTTACAAATAATCCCAATGCAGGAAATGGCACTACTGGGCAAGGTCTTTGGAAGATATATGACGGAGAAATGTTAAGGGACTAAGCCATCAAGGTATGGGCCAGTGTTTTAATGTATATGCCCTTCTCCCACATTTTTGTCTCAGGGGTAGCTGGCTTTTGTCTTCGGGAACGAGGCAGATGTTGAAAGGATTAGGAAGGGTAGATGGTTCTAGGGGTCTACAATGCTGCTAGCTCTAAAAAATTAGATTCCTTGTTTCAACCCAACAACTCACATGGTCCTTGTACATCCTATATGGGTTAAACTGCATGCATTACTTCTGGGGCTTTGAAACAAATCAGGAATAGTATTGTGGCCTTCGGGCTTGAAAAGGATTCTTGTAACTCCGTGGTTAATCAATGGCTCAAATTCTGGTTGAGATTGACATAGGGTTAGGGTTACCAAACAGAATGGAAATTGAGGCAGGCAATTGGAAATTCTCCTAGACATTGGACTACATAAGTGTTCCTTCTAGATGCAATTTCTGCCATAGGTCTAGTCATCTTAAAGCAAAGTGCCCTTTCGAAAAGCCTCTTATGCGCTACTGGAAGAAGAAGGCTTCATCACCAAAGAAGAGCTTACACGAGCAAATCTCTAAAGGCTCTCATAAAGATCTTGGAGCCAAGGATGTGGTTGTTGGATCTCCCTGAGCTGTCAGAATGGATATTTTGGTTCCATCCATGGTCCTCTCCGAAAGGGATCCCTCTCAATCTTGGTTTTATTCAGGCTCCCAAGGCCATTTCATTGGAAGCTGACACATGAGATGAGGATGTCTTACAAGCTTCCACCAGGCTTCTCTCCTCAGTTCAAAGTAAGAGCATTGTTTCTTCTCCCCCTTAGTTTCCTTTTCCATCCATAAATGTGAACCCTAGCAAGATGATGGCAAGCAGGTTCTAGGGGACTTTTGTTATTTTGGATGAGGTAGGTGGTTCAAAACTGGCTCTCTAGCTATATTCCTCTCCCATGGAAGCTACAGGAATTAGTTTTGAGTCCAGCAATCTTCTATGACTTCCCATAAACCCAAGGATGGGATGGAGGATTCAGTGTTGCTATGTGTGGACTCTTTGCAATTGATTCCTAATGGCTTTGGCCTTGAGGTAGATGTAAAAAATGTCACTAGAGAAGGAGTTATGAAACAAGGTGCTAGAAACCCTTGTTTTTCCTCCAATAAACCCTCCCTACTCCTTCCCTACTCCTTTCCTTCTCCTTCTCACCCTATTATGGTTCCTTCTTTCCCATCTGAAGACCAAGCTTCCCTAGGCTCCGAGCAGGTTGAGGCCAAATCCAGGCCCAAACAATCTTCCAAGTATCATTTTAAATCCTCAACGCCTAGGTAGAAGAATCTTGCATTACAGTGGTGGCAAGTAGGCTATCAGTGCTCTATCATTTACCCTAGAGGGAAGTGTATGTTGAAATTGGCTTAGAAGAAGGCAAAGAGATAGATAAAGAGTGGTACACAGCAGCTGATTTTGTGGGCTTTTGGCTTTTTCTCATTTACTTTCTCCAGCTGATGTTTCCCTGTTTGAGGCCTAAGGGAAGCTCTAAAATTTAAAGAAACACTGGATTTGAGTTGTAAAGCTACCAGGATGGAAATCAATACTCAGAAATATTCAATCTCCTTTAATAGTGTGCAAACAAGGTCAAAAAGATACGATCAAGCAGAATGACTATGGTTTTCATGATTAAATCTAGATATATCAAAAGGTCAAAAAAAAGGGTCACCACTTGGTGCAATAGGTGGTTTTCCTTTGGTGGGAGGTTGACACTTGTTAAATCTGTTCTTGAAGCTATCCCTGAGTATTGGCATTCAATGGCATACATACCTATCGGAAGGTTTGAAGAAATAAGGAAAAAATGTTTTCTTAAGCTAAAGGCACAAGGTGGCTGGGGTTTAAAAAATATACACCAATTTGGTAAGGCCTTAGCTGCTAAAAGGCTTTTGAGGCTTGTCAATGGTGAGGAACTTTGGCACAATGTTATATCTCAGAAATATCTGGACCCAATATCTTTTGAAGAATGGATTAGGCACCCAGTTGAATTAATCTCAAATGCCTTGATAATACAGAAAGGTTTAGTTTAATCCTTTCCCCTTATAGGGACTTAACCTGCCTAAAGAGTTGGTGATGGTACAAAGGCAAGACTGGGAATTGACCCTTGGATGGGATGTGCTGGGCACTTTCTACTAGCCCGGAAATTGGTTAATAGGCTGAATGCACGAGGTATTATAGCTCTAGCTGATGCTGAAGACCCAATGAGTACTATTATGTGGCAACAAGGCAGGGAATGAGTACTATTATGTGGCAACAGGGCTGGAAAAAAGCAGGGAATATAGGATTGGAGGGTATTCTAGCTGAGCATTGGAAGGCTTTCATGCACAGGCTGTCCCAGGCCTATATGCAATTAAGAATGGAGGGTGACTCTCTGGTTTGTCTAAAAACCCAACCAATGGTAAGTTTACTGCAAATCTAGGTTTAAAAGCCATGTTTGAGGAAGGAAATGGGGAAGCAGATTGGTGGTGGAGTAAAATATGGAAACTTAAGGCACCTGTGAAAGCTGAATATTTATGTGCCTGTCCCTAGCAAAGAAAACATGGACCTGGGAAGCTCTTCAGAAAAGAGCAAGGCAAGGGCCTGGTATTTGTAGCTTGTGTTAAAAAAAGATGGTGAAGACATTGATCATTTATTGGTCCACTGTGACTTTACGAAAGACGTATGGGGTTCTATTCTATCATGGGCTGGTGGGAAGGGTAGGTGGAATGAGGAATCTCTGTTAGGGTGTATGTAATATGAAGAAATGGTTTGATGGACAGAGAAGTTCAAGTCCTTTTTTGAAGGAAGCTTTGAAATGCTGGAGGGCACTTGCAGATTGTAATTTCGTTCTTTTTATTAATGAAATTTCAATCTTTTTCCCGTGGAAAAAAGATATCCTCAGCTACCTCGTTAGCAAGGAATGTAAGCATTTTTTAAGATAAGTTGACACCTCCTATTTCAGGTCCTACATCATATAAAGTTTCTATATGAAGGAATTAAGCTTGCTCCAAAGATAAAAAGGCCAAGACAGGTAGGTAACCTGGACGTGGACAAGTCCCAGTCATGGGCCTTTTTTGATGGTGCATGTCAGGGCAGTCCTGGATTATGTGGTGCTTGAGGTCTGATCCACACAAGATATCCTTTAGAGCTGGACCAGGAGAGGAAACTAATAATCGAGCAGAAGGAAAGACCCAGGCAATCTTATTAAGACTGGCTGTGGAACGTGGTATCACTCATATCCAGGTGATGTGGGACTAAAATTTGGTCATTGATTGGGAAACTAATTCCATAGGTGTAAAGAACCACATTTCAAGATCTTTTTCAAGCATGGAAAAACTCTAGAATCTGCTATTTCGATCATATCTTATGCACATATTTGTAGAGAGCTCAACATGGAAGCCGATACTGTGTCCAAAAGAGCACTGGATTTAACAGAGGGTATGTGGGAGATTAATGAAGAAGAAGCTGGAGTTTCTCTTGCAGCTTCTTTGAGATCCGCACATGTTGGTTGACCTTTATGTCTTTTCCTCAGCCCTGCTGGTTTACTCCGTGTTCTAGTTCAATCTGCACGATTATTTTTCTCTTTGTGATGTATTGTGTGTTAATATCCCTTTTTTGTAAGTTTTAAAGCAGAACATAAACAAAGAGCATCATGCCTAGATACTTTCCTTGATTATGTTTTTGGGCATAACACTCTTCACTCAGGTTTTCTTCCTTGAGCTGAACATCAGAGTGCTTTCAGGCACACATTATGAAGGTAACTTTTTTCTTACTGAAATGAAAGATTACAATTTTCTCTCAGGAAAAAAATTTGAAAATAATAATAATAATCTATTTTTAAGGTCACCGCCAAGTCAGATACCAAATTGGTGTATGAGACCCCCTTGTTTGTGGGACAAGGGACCCCGTCCACGCAGCAATTTGACTGCTAAAGTCTACGGAGGTATATACACCCTACCCCCTTCTGGATTTAACCCTGTGACCTCTAAGGAGGAAACACCTGTTCTTAGTCATTGTTAAAGCAAAACAACGAATCACGATAATGAAGGAAAATAACTTACACGTTGCATTAAACAATGTGTGACTGTTATGCAGATCTGACTTCAATTACAAAGTAGAAGTACAAGTGAATAATATCTCAAAACACCAGAAGAAAATAGAAACAGACCTAAAGAATAAAGAATAACTCAATCAGCTAGTAGGCATGCTTCAAAATCTGGAATGATTGTTATTTGCAGAAGATCACGCAAGAAAACAAAAACAGAAAATATTAAGATGGTTGAAACTTCAAATACAATGAAGAAAAAAGAGTGACAGTAAATTTGCTGATAATATCCATAGAAGACGGGTAAATAGCTATTCGAGACCAAATAAATTTTATAAAACAGTGCCAAAACTTAGTTAGATGATATTGCACAAGTGAAATGAGACAGAGAGTGGAGGACACAAGCAGCAAAAGTATGACATAATTACAACGAGAATAATTCTAGATAAAGTTGAAGCCAAATTAGAGATTAGAAAGCAAAAGCTGAATCAAATCGAATTCTATAACCAAACTTCAACAAGCTTAATTGAATTATTTTTCAAATTTGTTTTTAATTTCAAACTAGAAAATAAAAAATTATAAAAAAAAGAAAAACGGAACACTAAATCTAATACTAATGTCATTGTATTCAATCGTGTATCAAATATGCTTAATGATAGCATGGCATTTACCATGTATCGTTTATGTTTAATGAGGGCATAGGAAAATTTTGAAATATATATTGACGAACTTAATGGCAAATGTTGTCATTTTTTTACATTGACAAATCACCGAATTTGAATGCAAACACAAACCATGTTACAGCATAAAAGTAATATCATCTAATAATGGAAAACTGTTTAAAACAGAAAATCGCATCCCAGATCATATCCCATAATTTAAAAAAAGAATAATTGGAATAATGAGATCTAATTCAAAAATTGCACTGCTTTGACAGAAATGAAAAGCAACAGAATAAGCAGCTTAAGCATAAACGATGTCAGGTTGGATGATGGATGGAATTTAAGATGCTAGTGAACTCATCACAATAGGATGTCGCTACAGAAACATTAGAACATATCGTTTTATTTGGATCTTGCATCTTATGGTAGCATAAATATTCAGCACACTGACCAGGACATTCGTGGGTATAGTAACTATAAATCTAGGAATGAAATTGAAACATTATAATAATAAATACAAGAAACTAAATGAACCAATTAAGAGAAAAAGGAGCTAGGGTAGCTGTTACAAGCAATCAGTTAAAATTAAAATTGTGGTGAAAAAACAAGAATAGGATGCTAGCTACAGCACAGTAAATTTATTGAAACACGGTGATTTGGAGCTTGCATGCTGATAGACATAACACCCCCAATCTATGACAGCATGGATAGTTAACTATATGAATACGTTTACCATGCAGCCAAATTAACGATCCTTTCACGGGACAACCACTCCATACTACTTTTTCAAGGCATACAGAACAGCTCACATGATTATTTTCATTGATGGCTTGCTTAATAGCTGTTCAGTGATGCATTCATATATATGACTTCAAAATTCATCCAGAATTCATATCCTTAAAAAGAAGCAAGTAATGAGGATGGTCATATTCCCCCCTTTACCCTTAAACATCTAGAGTCTATATCCTCAACTTGTATCCATCCATATCCATGACATTGCATTTCATCATTTGCAGTTACTTCAACCTTTTTTTTATTATTTAGATTGAGAGAAGGGGATCTTACCAGCAACAGTGCACTCTCATCCTCCAAACGATCAAGGGTACTTTCCCACTGTTCCTTGAAAGTTTCCATTTCATTCTCAACAGCATCTTCTAACTGCACAAAATACACAAAAGAAATAATCTGTCTAGTTTCAATATGCATAAACATGGGCAACAAAATCTCAAAAAGAACAATATAGGTAAAAGAGGCTCTTACATCTTTCCCAGTTAATAACTCAGATAACTCAGACCTAACATCCCTTTCAACACGGACAAGTGATTCCTCCTCTAATGATTCTTGAGCTTCCGCCGCCTAAAAATTGACAATTACATATGACATCACATTCATTAGAAAATATTCACTAGAACATATCCATGTAGCTTTAAGATGGGAGGTCCTTTTCATATTGAAAAAAATGACTACACCAAAGGAACTGATGACCTCATGATACAAGAAAGCATACCTTGCTTTCAACCTGTAAAAATTCATCAATCAGATCTTGAACCTCTGCATCTGTTAGAGGCATCTGCAAAGAGAAATTAAACCAATGTCACATGACTAAGAGCGGAATGATAAAATTAAAAATATACTCAAGTTTATGAAAAAAATTCAAATTAAAACAAGATTTACTCCAGATTACTAAATACTAGAGGATCTGCTCAAGGTTACAACAGATATAGATTAGGATCGGGTCAGCCAGTCTCTTAAGCAAATATCTTGACAACACCCCATCAAAACAAACTGGTCAAGATTATTTGCACAAAATAAAGTTCAAGCTCATAATTACTAAATCATTGATTGGTGTTTGCTGTTAAACTTAATTATAATTCTGCATACTTTCTCCTAGCCAGTTTACAAAAATACTCCAGCTTAAAGGCTAAGGTGGGACTTTTAAGTTTTTTCAATTTCCATCACAAGGATGAAAACTGGTTAAAAATATACAAAGGATATCATAAGGATCTATGTATTCCCATGGTGTATAAATATAACTGGAGATTTCATTCATTTCAACAATAAAAAGTCTGGATGTTCCCAATGCTAACAGTTTTACAGAACATAAAAGCCATTATTAACTAAGAAAATCCTTATTTTTGTTTGCATCAAAGCAAATAAGTTCTTCAAATTTATTCCATGTTCCTGACAACTCTGAATGCTTTCAGGGATGAAATTAAACATAGCATGTGATACAAATAGAAAAAAGGCAGCTCAGATAATATTAAGCAAAGATCCAAAAGCATGGACAAGATCTGATGGATGCAGATAGCACTACCCTAATATAGAAAAAATTACCCTCAAAGACATGGAATTTTCAGGAGAAGAAACTATTACCCACTATATCCCTTTATTGCATGCTCTCAAATCGCAGGACATATATCTTCCATTGTTATTTTCAGAAAACTGCACATGCACCTAAAATGTACAATATTGGCATCATGACAAAATCTCCCTGCTCAACATGTTTGTTACTAAAAAATGCACAGAAGAGAATCATAATTTAGAGAATACCCTGCAGTAAACAGAATCCATAGCATCACACATATAATCACTTTTTCAGACACTCGTTACATGACATGCAACCTGTGGAATAACACATCCACACACATGCTTAAAAGGTAATATGTTTATTCAAAGCCTCGAAATTATCACCCAGTGGAAGCAAATAACCATGCTAAATATTTCATACAAGATCGATGACTCTAAATTTTGTGAGAATAGAATCTTAAACGAAATATTGTAGAAAGACAAACAGAATATTAAGATAAGGAGCAGTTCCCTTAAGAGGAAGGGTCATCTGTCTCAGTCCCCACATTAGAGGGCAGATTAAAGTTGGCTATGGCATAGTCAGGCCACCTCCAAGTCATTTGTTGCATGGCTATGCTTTTATCAGTCATGATATCAAAGCCAAACATCAGGGAAGAGTGACAGAAATAGATAGCGGCATCCATCTCCACCAAATTAGGAATTGAATCATGCATCATTAGTGTTAAATTTGGCAGCATTGAAAGTCATTCTCCAATGAGAGGCCATAT
>CBVK0102935715.1:0-12693 GCA_900067695.1 Picea abies
CACATCATTAATAAAATTACATCATTGCATGTAGACCGACCATGAAGAAAGAGTTTATGGGGGAATAAGCTCCACTAGGTAGGGAAGGGGATAGGTGTCTAGGAATAGGGGCTAAGCTAGAGGGCTTACCTCTAAAGGAATAACATTATATTATTATTTACTAGAGGCTAAGGTTTGACATAACCATGTTCTCCTAAGTTCCTAGGGAAAGGGAACGAGTGTTAATTGGAGCTCATGCAGCTTCAGGAAGACATGTGTCAACCTCGACGCATGCATTTTTTAGGTGGGAAAGACAGTTCGTCGGGGCTTCCCCTCACCATTCTCACCACTCTCATGACACGAGCGATGGTCGCTACTCTGGAAGTAATACATACTCCCCACTGATGCATGCATTGAGACTAAGCATTCACGCAACCACATGCAGCTTCAGGAAGACATGTGTCAACCTCGACGCATGCATTTTTTAGGTGGGAAAGACAGTTCGTCGGGGCTTCCCCTCACCATTCTCACCACTCTCATGACACGAGCGATGGTCGCTACTCTGGAAGTAATACATACTCCCCACTGATGCATGCATTGAGACTAAGCATTCACGCAACCATCCATTGCCTCCACCGTCGATCTCTACAACTTCTGAAACTCACTCACCCGTGTTGTGAAGTTGACAATTTTTCATGTGAAGCATAGAATGACTACGTATTGTCTGAGCCATATCGTGCCTTGGCCTTTGTTGTTGCTACCCACATTTTCGGAGCTGAATAGAAGAGGCAGGTTGTCAGGCATGTGAGAAACTCTCTCCAGGTGAGAGAGTGTGTTGGGGAAGTGAGTTCTCTTGGAGGGATTCCCATAGCAACTATAGTACTCTGAGACTTTCGATCCAGCATGTTTCTGAAGCCCTAGAAGGGAGGTGGACAGTCGATGGACTTGGTTGCGTGAAGGTGTACACTCCTGGGGTGGAACATGTGTGTGGGGAATGAGGCTCTGTGGGTTGTGGGTATAAGTGGATCTTGGGAGAAAATCCTTCATGTTGATCTGTGCGACTTTCTTGTTGTCCTTCCCAAGCCTAGGAATCCATTGCCCGATGGAGTTTAGTCCCATCTCGGGGGTGACCCACTGCTGAGCATGATTAGCAACGTGGTTTAAGGCTGGGAGGTTTGTTGAAGGTTTGTACATAGTTGGTGGTCATCTATTAAAAGATAAGTAACAAATCTTTGTTCTCTGTATAATGTGTATCTTGAAATCAAGTTATAATGTTATGAGAATTGTTTGTATATATTGCATGTATGTTTTAATGTTTTTTTCCACATGAATAGGTGCATGAACAGAATGTTATAGTTGTTAAAATTGCATTAGATAGATATGTATATAAATATATACGAATATCAAATGTTATCTCTATTTATTCCTGTTAAGTTTTATATGTGAATATTTCCGCAAGTTTATTCGATGGCATGGCCTGGCCTATTGGTTTAAGGTCGGGAATGGTCACAAAATGGTATCATAGTAGAAAGATGTTTCCACTGTGGTGTTGCTTGGCCTATTGGGTGGTTGGGGACGTTATAGTTGGTTTTCTTTCATATTAAGTGATTCCTACAAATAATATGAGGCATTTAATGCATTAGTTCGGTCTCTAACTCCAAGAAATTGTCCCCAACCGCAACAAATCCACTTTGTCAAAAGGTTGGATGGAATTCCTCAATCAGATCTCTTATCCTTGTAACCAAGAAGGAAAGCCCTCGTTTTGTCCAAGAGGTCTTTGGTTGGAAATTTTAGAGGTATGTGACCTATTCCAAAGGTTGTGGACACATGGGTCGCAGAGCATTGGTCTCCAAAAATTAATAGTCAATTTTTTGCATGTGCCTCTAGCTGAGGATTTGATGTAGAAGCATTTTTCCTCCAAATTCAAGCACATTTGACTAGGCCTAGGGATATTGAATTTAACTGTTAAATTGTTTGAAATTCCTACATTTTATGGAATCTAGAAGGATGTGTAGGGTTGAGATAGAGAGTCTGATAGAGAACATTGATACAAAGGGTAGTGGAAGTTAATCCAGATCAGTCATCAAAAAGCGACCATGAGAGAGATCTGTCGTCCATCGAAGCAATCATTTTGGAGTCTATTGAAACACCATGACCAAAAATTATCGACATAGATAATCAAGGAATATTCCTTCGTCGCATTGATTGATGTGAAGATATATAAACAGTCTAACCATGATAGATTGATGACAAGGATTGAAGGTTGGAATACTCCGAGGAGAAATATGGATTCTCCATCATGTGATGATCGACAGTGGGAGATGAAAGTTCTGACGGTCTATAGAAAATAAAGACGATGGTGCTAAGCCCAAGAATGGAAGCTTTGGGAACAAGAACCAAGACTAAAATCACTTAAGTGGATAGGTCGTGGTCACACTTTAAAGGAATAATATTATATTATTATTTCCTAGAGGCTAAGGTTTGACATAACCTATGTTTTCCAAAGTTTCCGAGGAAAGGGAACGACTGTTAAGTGGAGTTCATGCAGCTTCAGGGAGACATGTGTCAACCTGGGCGCATGTAATTTTTAGGTAGGAAAGTCAGCTCGTTGGAGGTTCCCTCACCATTCTCGTGATGGTCGCCACTCTAGAAGTCATCCATACTCGCCACTGATGCACGCACTGAGACAGGGAGAGCCTTGACACAGCTAGCCATTGCCTTCATCGTTGATCTCTGCAACTTCTGAAACCCACACACTCGTGTTATGAAGGTAACCGTTTTTCCTGTGAAGCAAAACACGACTGCATAGTGTCCAAGCCATATCGTGCCTTAGCCTTTGTTGTTGCTACCCACGTTTTCTCTGGACTGGTGTGGCTTTCTGTCATTACCAGAGCCCATACCGAATTTTTGTTGTAGAGGTTACCCACTGGACTTAAGAGATGGATAGAAGAGGCAAGTTGTCAGGTTTGTGAGCAACCATCTCCAGGTGAGAGAGTGTGTTGAGGAAGTGAGTTCTCTTACAGGGAGACCTGTAGCAGCTACACTACTCTGAGACCTCCGGTCCAGCCTGTTGTTGAAGACCTAAAAGGGAGGTGGACAGTCGATGGACTTGTGATAGTGAAGGTGTACACTCCTGGGGTGGAACATGTGTGTGGGGAATGAGGCTCTGTGGGTTGTGGGTATAAGTGGATCTTGGGAGAAAATGCTTCATGTTGATCTGTGCGACTTTCTTGTTGTCCTTCCCAAGCCTAGGAATCCATTGCCCAATGGAGTTTAGTCCCATCTCGGGGGTGACCCACTGCTGAGCATGATTAGCAACGTGGTTTAAGGCTGGGAGGTTTGTTGAAGGTTTGTACATAGTTGGTGGTCATATATTAAAATATAAGTAACAAATCTTTGTTCTCTGTATGATGTGTATCTTGAAATCAAGTTATAATGTTATGAGAATTGTTTGTATATATTGCATGTATGTTTTAATGTTTTTTTCCGCATGAATAGGTGCATGAACAGAATGTTATAGTTGTTAAAATTGCATTAGATAGATATGTATATAAATATATACGAATATCAGATGTTATCTCTATTTATTCCTGTTAAGTTTTATATGTGAATATTTCCGCAAGTTTATTCGGTGGCATGGCCTGGCCTATTGGTTTAAGGTCGGGAATGGTCACAAAATGGTATCATAGTAGAAATATGTTTCCACTGTGGTGTTGCTTGGCCTATTGGGTGGTTGGGGACGTTATAGTTGGTTTTCTTTCATATTAAGTGATTCCTACAAATAATATGAGGCATTTAATGCATTAGTTCGGTCTCTAACTCCAAGAAATTGTCCCCAACCGCAACAAAACCACTTTGTCAAAAGGTTGGATGGAATTCCTCAATCGGATCTCTTATCCTTGTAACCAAGAAGGAAAGCCCTCATTTTGTCCAAGAGGTCTTTGGTTGGAAATTTTAGAGGTATGTGACCTATTCCAAAGGTTGTGGACACATGGGTCGCAGAGCATTGGTCTCCAAAAATTAACAGTCAATTTTTTGCATGTGCCTCTAGCTGAGGATTTGATGTAGAAGCATTTTTCCTCCAAAGTCAAGCACATTTGACTAGGCCTAGGGATATTGAATTTAATTGTTAAATTGTTTGAAATTCCTACATTTTATGGAATCTAGAAGGATGTGTAGGGTTGAGATAGAGAGTCTGATAGAGAACATTGATACAAAGGGTAGTGGAAGTTAATCCAGATCGGTCATCAAAAAGCAACCATGAGAGAGATCTGTCGTCCATCAAAGCAATCATTTTGGAGTCTATTGAAACACCACGACCAAAAATTATCGACATAGATAATCAAGGAATATTCCTTCGTCGCATTGATTGATGTGAAGATATATAAACAGTCTGACCATGATAGATTGATGACAAGGATTGAAGGCTGGAATACTCCGAGGAGAAATATGGATTCTCCATCCTGTGATGATCGACAGTGGGAGATGAAAGTTCTGACGGTCTATAGAAAATAAAGACAATGGTGCTAAGCCCAAGAATGGAAGCTTTGGGAACAAGAACCAAGACTAAAATCACTTAAGTGGATAGGTCGTGGTCACAGCCATTGATCGCGTAGATTTGAAAAAGAAGTTTAGAACCCAGATTTAGGAACTAATGGTCGACGGTGAAACAAAGGATTTAGAACTATGTTCAAGGAGTTTGGGCCTGAATTAAGGATTGAAGGCAGCTCAAATTCTAAACCTGACCTGAATTTAATTATGAATTCTGCACTTGTGGGGAAAATAGGATGGCAGGTCATCATTTTTGGTATCAGAGAAAACAAAATTTGTTTTCATTAAAGAGAATGGAGTGCTTTTACAGGTGATTGTTAAGCTCATTAATGGTCTTCAAAAAGATTGCTTTGGGAGTTAATTAGAACAAAGGAAATATGTAACAGAAGATTGCAGCTAGCATGGGATTGAGTTGATCCAAACGAGCATGTATATAGGAGTATATCAAAAACTACAGAGACATTGCGACATGAAGTTATCCATTCAAGTGCATTGAATGTGGAAGACAATATCACAAATAGATCTTACAGGTAATGGTTAATATTAACTTTGGTTATGAAGAATTGTGAATACAGGTAGCAAAGAAGGAATTGATAGCGTCAATACAGCCAAGGAAGTTGTGATAGAGAGAATGTGGAGATGTTAGAGGATAACAAGAAGCTTTTGGTAGAACCTTACAACATAAAAAGTTATAGATTCTTCTAGCTGAAAGTTGGAGGTGAAGAGGACAATAGAAGTTCTCAAAGAGTGTGAGTAAGTGCAGAGCCAAAGGAGAGTAGAAGGAGTGATCTTAAGGTTCCAATGGAGAGAACTAGTAATACCAAAATACCAAAGCTCATGTGAGGTATTGGGTAGAAGGTATAGGAGACTTGTTATTGAGGCTTGATGCAACTCACAATGGACTAGGAGAAGTTCACAAGAGGATAAATGGAGATGACTATTGATGGTCATGTTAAAGGTTTAGAGAGAAGCCACATCAGAGGAAAGAGGATGTTGAAGCAGTTGGTAGAATAATGAGTCAAGAGGATATTGAGAGAGAAATGGCTGAGTTGAAGGCACGACTTAGTTATATAAGACAACTTCTACATAATAAATTAGAGGAAAACCGGAGACAAGGATGGAATTTGAAGAGGAAAGTCAAGTGGTATGTAATGCAATTATTTGCTAGGAAGATGAGGAAAATATTGAAGAGCTTGAAGCACAGATTAAATGCTTTGCTTAAGGAGGAGAAACTTAAAGGAGCTTAGTTTAGACAGAGGTCACTGGAAGGAGAGGAAGTTCACTTATGTGAGCCAGAGAAAAGATCATTCCTTAATGAAGAATATGAATAAGAAGAGAGACATGTTGAAAGTCTCATGAACTACTTGGGAAGTCTAGATCAACATGAAGATGTGCTAAAAGAATAATCAAATTAGGCTAAAGAGCCTTATGTTTTTTAATCTAGCATTTTGTGTGTGTTTGCAGGTGTTGAAGAAAGTGAAGCCAAACATAATCAAACATCTGTCATAGAGAACAAAGCGACAACATTGTCTCGTGAAGATGATTAATACCTAGATCACTTGTTATTAAGTGATGCAAATATGGAAAATAGTTGCAAGAGCCTATTGCAATGAACAAAGAAGAGTTGGAAGGAAAACACTCTAATATAGTTCTCATATATTTTGAAGGAGAGCTAAGGATGTTGGAACATTGGTTAAGCAATCCAAGGATTGATGAAGAAGACTTTATGATAGTTACAAGTACAGAGTATTTAGAAATGCATAGTTACAGCATTGAAGAAGAGAATATTAAAGGACAAGACATAGAGTTTTCTTGTAAAGATATAGTCTTGCTATAGCAGTCAAGTGATAGTGATGATGAGAACTGCAAAGAGTTTGTGGATTTAGTTCAAGTTGATTTTGAGGAGAAGATTGGAGTGCCTAATGGCCATGGCATGAATGAATATTAGAGTAAGAATACTGAAGATATAATTCAAGTTTCCACAAGGAATTTGGAGGGGAAACTGAGTATCTCGAACATTTATAGATGGAGATATAAAGAAGAAGAAATGCAACAACTAGCCAGTGAACAACAACAACTTTGCATCAATGTTGTGTACCAACAAGAAGACAAACTAGACATGGAAATTGAGGAGATGAGGATGTTGATGATGAATATGTCTCGGAGAAGGCGTACTGAAGAAAATAAAACAATCAATAGCAGGGTAAAGTTCATTTTTCAAGTTTGCATCAGCAAGGCAAATGGGAAGTTGCATACAGCAACAAGGCAGTAGCAAGCTAACAAGGAGAGTGGATAGCAGCATAAAATTTGGGGCCCGTGAGGACTATAGCTAATGGAACTCATGATGAGAAGATCATGAACATTTTTTTTCCTTGGGATTCTGATGCGGGAGAATTTTTCCTCCAAATTCAAGCACATTTGACTAGGCCTAGGGGTCTTGAATTTAATTGTTTAATTGTTTGAAATTCCTGTGTTTTATGGAATTCTAGAAGTATGTCTAGGGTTGAGATTTGGTTGAGAATATATGATTGTAATTAGAGCTATCTTATTAAAGCATATTCGAGAGTTTTGAGGAATTAGAGAGATCTTAGGGCTAAGTTATAGATCTCTTGAGTATTTTGTGGATCTAAGGGATCCTAGGGATTGTCAGTGAGGATTTTATGGATTTGAACAAATTCTGGTTCAAAATCCTTTTTGTATAAATGTTGTGAGCCTAAAAATCATTAGCATGTCCATCCAATGAGAGAATCAGGCTAGAGTGTGAGTGTGAAGGCCATTAGAGGAGAGAGGCCTTATGTAAATAATATGTACAATAGGTGTACAATAGATTAATGGAATCACTTTATTTTGAGTGTTACATGGAATTGGTGTATTAGACCTTTGTTAATTATGTGTGAGGAATGGTGGAATTCCAGACCAGACTCTATAAAGTGTAGGTACAGGTATCAAGTGTAAGACGCGAGTATGGATCATGATATATTGTTGATCATGACAAGATTAATAATGATCCTTTGAATCGTAGTGAGATCGATGCTCTAAAATCGATAAGGAGTCAGTTAAGGCTGAATTGTGTAGAGTCGTGGAGAAACAAAGTTGGATTCAATTTGGTGTGTAGGTGGGTCAAGAAACCAACAAAATAAATCATTTGCAAGTGATGAGAAACAAGGATTGTCGAATCGATATCAATAGTCGATCGTGGTCGTCAATTATGTGCCTAGACTTTTCATTCTTAAGTTAAGAAAAAACGAACAAGATTAGATCTTAAGTGGAGATCTATCTAGATTGATGGTTCAGAAAGTGTCTTTCAAATGGAAATCAATCTGAAGATTCTTACAGCCTTTTAGAATTGGTGTATCAGAGTAGAGTAGCTGAAAGCAGTCCAATAGAAAGAAGTTTGATTAACGATGCAGATTGGGCGATGAAAGAAGATCGACGATACGGAGCGGTCCAAGTTTAGAGTCCAAAGACTGAAGGAACTCCAACAGAGCAACATCGATAGACGACTGAGATCTATTCGGAGTGGAGTAGATCAACGGTCACCAAAGTGACACATGACAACTGACAAAGACTAGAACGTGGCATCAACGAATGAGAAGTAGACATGTGGCAGAGAGGCAACAAACGAAAAGTGGACATGTGGAAGTTGGATCCACGAGTGAGAATTTGACACATGGCATCCAACATGTAATTCCCTTTGACGAATGCTTGATGTAGTGTAAGCGAAGGTAGGTGATTTTTTATCGTAGATCTTATGACAGATCAACGATGGATTATGTTATAGTTATCATAGTCTGAAGGGACGGCGTAAACCTGTTGGAATGGGTGTTTCATAGTGTTGAAGCTCGAGGGAGTATGATAGAGAACTCTTATACAAAGAGTAGTGGAATTTAATCCAGACCATTCATTGAATATGACCAAGAGAGAGATCTATCATCCATCGGAGCAATCATTTCGAAGTCTGTTTCAACACCGTGACGTAAAGTTATCAACGAAGAGGATCGAGGAATATTCCTTCGTCGCGTTGATTAATGTGCAGAGATATAAATCATTTGATTACTATATATCGATGACGAGGATTGGAAGCTAGAATAATTTGAGAAGAAATATGGATCATCCATCTCGTGACGATCGATGATGGGAGATAAAAATTTCGACAGTCTAAAAAAAATAAAGATGATGGTGCTAAGCCTGAGAACAAAAGCATTGTGAATGAGCGCTAAGACTAAAAGTGCTTAAGTGGATAGGTCTTGGTCACAATCATTGGTCGTGTAGCTTTGGGAAATAAGTTTAGAACCCAAATTTATGAACTAATGGTCTAGGGTGAAACAAAGGATTTATAACTCTGTTCAAGGAGTTTGGGCCTGAATTAAGGATTGAAGGAAGCTCGAATTCTAGATATGAGCAGAATTTAATTATGAATCATGCACGTGTGGGGAAAACAAGTCGGGAGGTCATCAGGATTTGTTATTTTTCTTTTTATAACTACGGAAGTGTGGGATCTAATATTTAGATATAGGTCATATTTCATGGGTTCTAAGGGAATGCACTTGTCCCCATGGACCCTAGATTGCAATCTAGAACAAGAAATTATTGTAGATCCTATTTGGGTTAGATTACCTCTCCTCTCACTTATTTTATGAGATGATAGCTCACTTAGAGTGATTGGGAATAAATCAGGACATTACATTGATCATGCATAACCAAAAGGGAATTTATACTATTGCACATGAATATGTGTGGACGTTGACTTGGAGAAGGGACTCCTTTAAGCCCTACAAATCAATATCAATGGGTGGAGTTATCAACACACATCAGATTTCGAGTAGATTCTATTTAAATGCATGGCTTGCCATGCATATGAACACTTTACCAAAAATTGACCAAAAATTCAAGTAGAACATCCTTCTTCATAGCAGTAGGTAAATCAACAATCAAGGAAGGAATCAAAGTTCAAGACAATCTGGAATAGAAAAAGGAACTCCTAGCAAAGAATGCCAAAAACATCTCAAAAGGATCCACCATCTTCAAGCATTAACAAATATGAAGTACTTCATAACCTAAAGGAAAAAATAATTCTAGAAAATGCAAAGGAAGTAGTAAATTGGAAAACACAAGGAAGGAAGTTGAAAATGAGCAAGTAGCATATCTTAATGATTAAGCTTGCCCAAATAGTGGATATAATCCACTCCCTAAAGACTTGTCTCAATGCACAAGAAGAAGAGGAGGTTAAATAGAAGGAAAAAAAGAAAGACTCATAAGAGGCAGAGGAAGAAAGTGAGGAAACAAAGGAATCAAAGGAAGAAGAAAGGGACACGGAGTGGCAAGAGGAACAAGAGGTGGAACTAGAATTATAGGTTCAACCTGTGCCTTATAAATCCTTTTTCAAAGCTCTAAAGAAGACACCAAATCCCTCTCCCCTCCTACAAAGGGAAGAAAATCCAATTGGGATCGGAGAATGCAAGAACTGGAAATTAATATTCAGAAGAGGCACCAGACAATCATTGAACATCTTCTAGCTTATTTATGTATTGTTTTTTAGATTTTCTTTGTCAGTAGTTTGTGAGAATTTAATCGTGTATTGAGGAAATTGATAAGAAAAGTTCTAGTTCTTGTGTAAGAAAAAAAAAATTGATAAGGAGATGTGTCATCCGATCTGAAGTGGATCTGGTGGTCCATTTCATGAGAACATCATGAATACATAACATAATTCCATATCTCCATAATAAACAATATTTTATTTACTATCCATTTTACATATTTACTTCACATCATATGAAATACAATATGTGTATATAAATACATGTGGGGAATGATAAGTCATGTCCTTGACAAAGGTCATGACTTATCATTTACGTTATAATGCCTAATTACACAATAACAAACCTATAACAGATTATTGCATGATAAGAAATGTAATATACTTTCAGTATATTACAAGTCTTCCCCCCTTAAAAATGCTTTGTCCTCAAAGCATAGGGAATGAGAAACTCTTTTGATAGAATGACATTCTCTTGTAAATGTTATCGAAAAGTTGAAGAAGTGAGGAAATATGACAATCGAAGTCTCGAGCAACATTGGCACATCGAAAAAGAATCAATCCATCCAAGGTGGATTTTTTCTGGAAGTGTTAGATGATAAGATTTCGGATACGTTCTTCTTCGTTGACTTCGAGTCACATATATCATTGGATGCCTAGGAATTTTACCCTTCTTAATGTATGGTTGTCTTCTCATGATTTACTTGAGTCATCATGATGATATTTGATTTTTTTTGTATTTATTGGTGCAATAACATCCTTTGACTGACCTATGACCTTATTAGTTGCAATCAACGGTATGTCAACTTCAACTAAATCTGTGGATATTGCTTTACCATAGAATTGTTTGTTGATATCGACTTCTAGAAACACCTCCACTGATACAAATTCATTGTTAAGATCATTAGGTTTTTCCATGTCGATCAAGTCAGTGCTAGTGCCCTTATCCATGATTTGGGTTTTGTGTTGTGCCTTCCTTGTATTCTTCAATTTCTTCATGTCTACAAGTAGAATTTTATTATGATTTCTCAAACGAGAAATATCTTCATCTTTGGACAATAGTTCTCTATTGATATTTTCATACTCTTTTTATGAGTGCTTTTTATATTACTAATTTGTTGTTGCGACTCTTTTTTATGATTCCTTCTCTTATTATGAGTGTTTCTCTAATTATGTTCGATTTTGCACAATTTCTTCATATTTGCTAATAATAATTTCATTCTTATTTTTTAACTTTTCCATTAATTCTGTTTGATTTTATTTTTCATTATGATCTGAATTCGATGATAGAGCAAGGTGCTTTGAATTAATTTCTCGTGACATTATTTTATTCGTAAGGTGCTCGAATTCTATGTACTTTTTATCAACATCCATGGTAAAAGTACCTATAGATTTCAACCAAGAGTTCCCTAGGACTACATCAACTTCCTTGGTTTGTAACACAAAAAAATTGCATTTTGGGGAGTACTCATTGATGCTTAATTCTAAATTATTAATCTCATCATCGTACTATTGTGCAAGAGCTCTTTTAACTTCCTCTTCCACAAGTTGTAATTTATTTGTCACTTTAATATCAATATAGTTCCCTAGCAAGGTCAATGGCAATGCTTACGGTCTCATTGTGGATCCTCCCTAACATACATATAACAATATCGATTGGTTCCAAAACATGCCCAGAAGTGAATTGAACCTTATTTTCCATTTCATTCATTATGAAATACTTATATTAATACTTATAAAGTAATTAATTTTATTGAAGTGTATTTTACTTTTATATTAATACTTTAATATAAAGTAATTAAATATTATTTCCCAATTTTCAAAATACTCCTTATGAAATACCTCTCCTTCTATATCACTTGTTGTTAATAAGAATAATAATATAAAAAAACTATTGGCCAATGGTTTACCAAAACCACAGGCCAAGGCAATACCATGGGTCAATGGTTTACCAAACCACGGGCATGTAAACCACCAACGGTAAAATCAAATTTTTACCCTCCCTTCTTTTATTTTTTTAACTTTTACTTTTTTACTTCTTTTTCTTATAGTATTTTCTCAACACCATGGGAAATTGCCATGGATTTTTTGAAACAACCGAACAACCAAAAAGTTGACAACAGGCCATCAAAAAGAGTCTGATACCAAATGAAGTTATCTCCTTGACAAAGGTCGTGACTAGACCAAAGATCATAACTTATCATAGACTTATCATTTACATTTTAATGCCTAATTACATAATAACATACTTTAGGTATATTACATGATCCAATGATCCAATAAAAAAACTATTTTGATACAACATATCAACCATCTTTTTCATAAAAATATTCTCCAATCCTAATTAAAATAATAATATTTTTTTTTGCTTAATGTGTTTGTAGAATTGGTAAAGGGGGTCTATAATTTAGAAATCTCAACTATTAATAATATTTTTTTCCTAATTTGTTTGCAAAATCGGTTAAGTGTGTCTATAGTTTAGAATTATATTATAGTACTTTTGTATTAAACAAGTGTTGCAGTGATCAAAAATGACTTGAAAAATATTTCCAAATCACATGATAAGAGGAGATTTATGTAGAATATTTATTTTTAGGTTTGAAAGTCATGAAGTCTTTGAGAAAGGC
>CBVK0102935739.1:0-11075 GCA_900067695.1 Picea abies
CCTTGTCCTTTCTGAACTCGATCAATGGCTTAGATCTGTTCGCAGGGTTGATCTTACGGCTGTTATGTTTGTCCTTTGCTGCTTTGGCTTGTCCTTTGGAACTCTTTGTAGATATCTCTCTGTAAGATGGAATTTCAAGAATTCTTTAAAGAATTTACAAATTTTTTCTCTTCTACAACTCTGTTTTCTCAAGATTTTATGAATTTCACAATTATTTTCCTTCTGCAGCTTTGTTTCCTCAAAATTTTGAGCATATTGTGCTCTTCTTCCTCCTGTTTTCTTTCTGCAATGATATTTTGAGCGTATGGCAGACTATGGATTTCTCTCTAGGTTTTTTAAAGAATCCGCGTCACGTGCTCTCGTTCATAGTGTAATCTCTACGCTCCTTAGGTTCGGGTTGCTCTCTAGAATGTGTGAAGAGGCTTATGTCTGAAGCTCTGATACCATGATAAAATTAGAAGTAGAGAATATACAGAAAGAGCACTGCAGAAAACGTATTCAGTATATTGAGTATATCAGAAAAGAGTACTTGAGAAAAGGGAAAAGAGCTGAGCTAAATATGCTTAAGAAAATTGCTAGATGTGGCCATCTTTAAAAAAAAATTAACACAACAGAAAGATAATTGATAGAAAATTTCGTGTTTACCAGTATCCTGCGCGAAAATCGAGTCTTTGAATTTTTGCAAGTGACTTCAGACCAAAATACGTGGTGTAGACTATTTTGACTTCGATTTGGCTAGATCTAACTATCCGAGTGAAATATCTACTGATTCAGGGCTCTGAGCTCTGTTATTTTGCAACTGTAGCAACTGTAATGGCAGAATCAATCGAAATGTGAACTCAGCCCCATGTGAATAAGCAATAAGCGTGAGCTCCTTCTTCATGTGACCACTACCTGTGACCACTAGCTTAGCTCACAAAGAGTGCATTGTGTTTCGTGACCTCGAGAGTATAGGTGTGTGAGCCACTCCTGACTCTCCAACTCCTGAACTCTGAAAGGGGCTTAAAGAGCCCTTATCTCCTCTCATATCCTTCCTCCACATGACCACAACACTATGACCACGGTCCACTTTTCAGGATTTTGTGGTTAGCGAAGTTGCGATGAAAGTCCAACCTTTCCTCCTTGTAATCCCAAAATCCAAAACTCCGATCTATCCTTTAGATCGGAAGAGCACACGTCTGAACTCCAGTCAGTCCACTTTTCAGGATTTTGTGGTTAGCGAAGTTGCGATGAAAGTCCAACCTTTCCTCCTTGTAATCCCAAAATCCAAAACTCCGATCTATCCTTTGTTGTGGATCGATGGTCTAGATCCTTCTATGATCTGATGGTCCAAATCCTTTCAGGATTTTTTGGATCGGTATTTCATGACCTTTGACCTCTCATCACAATGTTCGCCAAACCCCGAACTCCAAAATGACAAAATTTTGGAGCCTCCTAAATCAACAGTTTACGCTCCACTGGATCTAATGGTCCATATTTCATTGGGATTTTGCGTTTCACGAAGTCGAACGACTTGCACCTCTATTCTCCCAATCCCCGAAATGTCAATGGCACTAGATCGACTGTCTAGGCCTCTCTTTGATCGACGGTTGTGATCGAGTCAAGGTTTCTCTCTTCGCAACCTCGGAGGATGGCGCACCTCTTTCCTTTCGATTCTCGATTTCCTGATCGCGTTAGATCGATGGCTCACGATATTTCTCGATCCAACGGCTCAGATCGAGTCGTGATTTTGCAATTCATGAATTCTCACCATTATGTTCTCAGACCTTTACTCCCTACGAGTCGCGAAATTCCGAGATCTCCCCATGTGTCCTCCTTGATGGATAGTCCCAATGATTTCGGGATTTCGTGACTTCACAAGCCGTTTTTTCTCCTATGTGCTCTAGAGGACTAAGCCTCGTGCACTTTCTCCTAGATCTGATGGCTATCAGTCCTTTGCACTAAATCTAAATACTGAAAATATTTTTCCTTTTCGACACACTCCTCGTCCTTTCTGAACTCGATCGATGGCTTAGATCTGTTCGCAGGGTCAATCTTACGGCTGTTATGTTTGTCCTTTGCTACTTTGGCTTATCCTTTGGCACTCTTTGTATATCTCTCTCTGTAAGATGGAATTTCACGAATTCTTTAAAGAATTTACAATTTTTTTCTCTTCTACAACTCTGTTTTCGAATTCTTTAAAGAATTTACAATTTTTTTCTCTTCTACAACTCTGTTTTCTCAAGATTTTATGAATTTCATGATTCTTTTCCTTCTGCAGCTTTGTTTCCTCAAACTTTTGAGCGTATTGTGCTCTTCTTCCACCTGTTTTCTTTTTGCAATGATCTTTTGAGCATATGGTGGACTATGGATTTCTCTCTAGGATTTTTGAATAATTTGCATCACGTGTTGTCGTTCATAGTGTAATCTCTACACTCCTTAAGTTCGGGTTGCTCTCCAGACTATGTGAAGAGGCTTATGTCTAAATCTCTGATACCATGATAAAATTAGAAGCAGAGAATATAGAGAAAGAGTAGTGAAGAAAACGTATTTAGTATATTGAGTATATTAGAAAAGAGTACTTGAGAAAAGGGAAAAGAGCTGAGCTAAATAGGCTTAAGAAAATCAAGAAATGAAAGTACAACTGGAAATGTACAATCAGACTATTGAGGGTGCATTATATTTAACATGATGTTCTATCGACATGTCTGTGGTATTCCAGAATGAGAGCTCTACCAATGGTCATCGAGCAGGAAGTTCACTTCATATTTCCCATGGATGCCCTTGCTATATTTGAGCCACTACTTTCTTAGATATTCTATGAAAATGCGACTACCTTGGCATACACGAATACTATAGCTGGAGACCTTGCAAACAATCCACTAAGAGAAAATGGTTCTGAATGAAAAGTATGTGAGATCAGTTATAGACTTTATCGAATTGAAAGGGTGTCCTCACTTCACAATGGTGGGTGCGATTGTTGCTTCTGACATTTCCAAAATTGGTTACCAGGATGCACAATGGTGGGTGCGATTGTTGCTTCTGACATTTCCAAAATTGGTTACCAGGATGTAGAATTTGGTTGGGGAAAAGTAGTCTACGGAGGGCCTGCAAGAGACGGAATAGAAGTAGTTGCCGACATGTTTTGCTTCTTTTTCGTGCATCGAAATACAAACGGATTGGAAGGGATAGTTGTTTCCCTCTGCTTTCCCTCTATTGCAATGCAAATATTTGAATACAAAATCAGTAGAGTCGTTGCACTACAATCAAAGATTTGAAGATAGAAATGACGAGATAATGGTCGATCCATACAGTGCTCTGTATCTATGTTCGTCGATGCGTAATATATGTTTTCAGAATAGAGAATTAGATGAAAAATATAAACACATCCGTGATACTATATTCTCTTGGTTGTCATAGTATTTTTCCACCGTGTATGTGGTGCTAGAATTATAACCTAAAAACATGTACAATGTGAATACTATATTGCGCTTCACTATTGTGACACATGTATTTTTACTGTATTTACTCTCAAAGGGGACAAAAGTCGTCTGTAAAGTAGTTTGTATTTGTTGCACCCAAAGGTATACCTATTGAAGATGGGCACAATTAATGATCTTTTAATTATAAAAACTAATTTTATGGTTAGCAATTGAAGATGTTGGTATATTCTTAGTCGTACTCCTAAATCAATGAATGAGATTTCATGTTCATAACTTTCTTGCATTTTTTAATGCTTATCTTTCCTTGTTTACTTTTTCACATTTATTTAATATGATTAATATTTTACTAATGAATGAGATTTCATGTTCATAACTTTCTTGCATTTTTTAATGCTTACCTTTCCTTGTTTACTTTTTCACATTTATTTAATTTGATTAATATTTTACTGTCATTATCAATGATTTCCACATTACCTAATTAACAAAAATATATAAAACACCTCATTATCAAATTTAGTTCAAGCTCCATTGCTACAATAAATATTTCGACATTCATCAACCACAATCATGTGACTGTGCTAGTAAGAGTAATTACATATGGCTCTTGTGGCGGTTTGAAAATCTGTAAGAATTATTTGTTGCATGTAATTTTTAATGGATTCTTTTTCATCAAAATGATGGCTTCTGGCGCCGACACACTTCTGCAGTGTCCGCTCATAGGATCGTTCTGTCTAGTTCATGAGTCAAAGCGGCTCTTTCAACTCCTACTAGAATCGTGCATGAATTGATCCACAGGTCCTTCCTTTTCCTTCATGGCCCTAAACACGACCATGAACAATTTCCCCACAGGAAATGTGATTTCAGGCTTCGGGTTTTCCTACTTCCCGATGAAAAGAATCGCCTATCTTCTCGACCTCCCAAACTCCGAATCTCCGAAATGTCGAAACACCTTTTTTGGTGACTAGCCCTAAGGACTAAGTCTTGGCCCACATGACCACTACACATAAAACCATGGCTCTATTTCCGGGGTCGCGCAACCCAAGCGCTGAACCTCTCATCCACTGGACCCCTGAAATGTCAATCCAAGAAACATCAATACTCCGAAACTCTTTAATAGCCTTTAGCCCCATGGCTATTTCCTGGTCCACATGAACTTCCCCTATATGAACGCAGTCCCTTTCAGGGTTTCGCGATTTCGGGCTTTCAAATGCTGAAACGCATTTGTCCTCAGGATTCCCAATCATTCGAATCCCGATTTCTCGAAATGGCTTCCCTTTCGGGACTTTCCCCGAAAGTTTAGATTGTTTCAATGTGTCCCCTCAAGATGGACTGTCCACATTCATTTCAAGATTTTAGACTTCGCAGTTCTGAAATGCATTGGACCTCTTGATCCCCGAAGTTCAAAACTCCAAAATGCCGACGACTCCCGATTTTTTCCATGTGTCCAAACTAATGGATGGCTCAGATCTGTTTCAGGGTTTTCATCCTAGAAATTCCCGAACTCTTGTCCTTAGGACTTCCTAAATCCCAATGAAAAATTCATGTCGAGACTTCCTTCTCCCTGTTCAAGAAGGCTTTAAACCCCTTGAAACTCCAGTTAGATCCAATTTCTGATAGGTATCTGAGTGAGAACCAATGACTCATGATCTCCTCTTCCTGTTCGCTCCTCTTGCTACTCCCTGAACATAGAAATTTCAATGGTCCAGAATCTATTGGATCATCCAACGGTAGTTGTGCTACTCCCTCCTGAGATTTTGTGCATTCTTCCAAGACTTGGAAGATTTCGCCAAGACTAAAGGCCTCGACCTTTGCCTTTCCTCTGCGAGCTTCACAATTTGAGTCCTCACCTGTGCGTATAAAACCGTTGTCCCTCCTGAGCTTTGGGTATTCTGAATTCGTCAAAGAGTTATGTGGCCTCTGCGCTCCTTAAAGTTACACTCTGTGTGTTGAAATCACTACTCCTCCTGAGCTTATCCTTCGAACCCTCAAGGGATTCTTTGACTTCTGTGCCTCTGCAGAGTCTTCACACACACAAAGGTGTTATCTATCCTGATCTTTCCTGTAGCTTCGACCTCCAAGGAAACTCGTCCTTTTTCCTTTTTCCCTCAAATGGAGAATTGGGATTCCCTCCTGGCTATCCTTCACTCAAGCAACCTCTTACTGAGACTTTTAGCGTGTTCAAAGACCCTACGAAGATCACTCAGTGGATTCTTCCTCCAAAATATAGAACTCAATAGTGTTCTCTTCTTGTGCCCATCTACACACTATCTCAATGCCCTCCTGGCATAGTTATACAGAACTCACAATAGAGTTCTTTTGTGCACTCTTTGTACCTGCTCAATTCCCACCTAGCAGAACTTTACAGAACTCCTCAGAGCTTCTGCCTTCTTTTGAACTCACAGTAGAGTTCTTCTGTTCACTCCTTGCACTGACTCAATGCCCACCTAGAAAAGCTTCAAAGAACTCCTTAGAGATTATGTCTGTGACTATGTTTTCTCATACACAGCCTTGCCTCCTGAGGTATTCAACAAACTCACAGGTCTTTCTTCCGAGTTGTTGATTTCAACTTCTGTGCCCACCTGGCACACCTCTGTCTGACTCCGCAGAGTTCAGAACCCATAGCATTCTGTCACACCCTCCTGGTGTGAAGCCTCAAAGACCTCTTGAGCCTGAAATCAAACAAAACCCCTGCAAATTCATATCTAACATACATCTACAACATACATTGAACACACAAAGACACTCACACAACACATACAATATTTGCAGGAAAAACTGCTTCTATTTGTATTAAAATGGAAAATGCATGTTTGTACAAGGTGTTCCTGAGCTGTGCACTCTTTGTACCTGCTCAATTCCCACCTAGCAGAACTTTACAGAACTCCTCAGAGCTTCTGCCTTCTTTTGAACTCACAGTAGAGTTCTTCTGTTCACTCCTTGCACTGACTCAATTCCCACCTAGAAGAGATTCACAGAACTCCTTAGAGATTATGTCTGTGACTATGTTTTCTCATACACAGCCTTGCCTCCTGAGGTATTCAACAAACTCACAGGTCTTTCTTCTGAGTTGTTGATTTCAACTTCTGTGCCCACCTGGCACACCTCTGTCTGACTCCGCAGAGTTCAGAACCCATAGCATTCTATCACACCCTCCCAGTGTGAAGCCTCAAAGACCTCTTGAGCCTGAAATCAAACAAAACCCCTGCAAACTCATATCTAACATACATCTACAACATACATTGAACACACAAAGACACTCACACAACACATACAATATTTGCAGGAAAAACTGCTTCTATTTGTATTAAAATGGAAAATGCATGTTTGTACAAGGTGTTCCTGAGCACGGCCTGTAACAAGGTCTCAGCTCCTTCTCTTTTGTTCTCTACTCGTAGACCCTCTCTACTCTTACCAACTCTCTCTCTCTACCAACCCTTCCCAAAAATGAGATCGAAATTGATCTTTTACATGAGGGGGCTCTTCGAGCTCTTCCCTCTAATCTACCTACCATATTCAATTACATTGAATGAGCTATCTAGTCCACAAATCAGATCTAGATCTCAACCTTACAAGAATTAAAGGCCTACCTACTCTAATGCCTGCACAAAGGCATGGCTCCATGGCTCAACAACCTACAACACTAATTACATTCAAATTCAAAATTTAAGATGAGGGTTGCACCTCTCTTCAGCCTTGAATGCATGCACTGACATGGTTGGCTGGTTGGATGAATGACGTGGAGAGATGATCCTAGATCATACTTCTCTGCTACAAAATTCATGAGCTTCCCATATCAGCTGTTGAAATCCTTCTAGATCCCAAAAAAATTTCTGGAGCTGTTCATCTGCTCCATCTCCTTGTTGTTGTTGCTTCTTCTTCTACTGTTGCGCTGTTGCTGCCTTTCTTCCCAACTTCTCCTTCCTGGCAGTCTCTGTTGACTCTACCACCATCCTTCTGATGTCTTCTATCAGCTCATCCAGCTGTTGAAATGGCTGGCCCTGTTCATGCAGTCTCCTCAGATGCATTTTCTTTCTGTAGATGGGCAAATCATCAAGATCTCCCATGTCATCCTCTTTATCTTCTTCCAACCTCACCTGTTGGATGTGCATGCCATGCACTATTACCCTTCTCTCTAGGGCTTTAATCTGTTCATACATATCAATAAAGATAATTCTATCTACTACTTCTTCTTCTTCTTCTGCAAACTCCCAGGTTGCAGTCTTTTCAATCTCCTAGATGAAAATATTGAGCCACTCCTCATAATGCTCATTTCCTTCTTCTGCTTGGGAAGTTTCAAACACCTACTCCAATTCTTCTTTCCTAACAGTCTTAGATGGCTGACTTTCTTCTATTGTATCATTGGAAACACATAATTGTTCCTCCTCTGGGTTAAGTGGTAGGAATATTCCAATTCCCCCAATCATTAGAAGATTCTTCTTATCTTCCTTCCTTGTCAGCTCACCTACTCTGTCAACTCCTCTGGTTGATTCCAACTCACCTCCTCATCCCTTCCCACCTAGCTATATCATATTTTCCTACTGCCCTCCTGGCAGTCCACAGAATCAGTGGATTCCATCTTTGTTCCCTTGCCCACCTCACAAACTGGAAACCTTTCGCTACCCTCCTAGTAGTCTTTGAGATCCCGCAACGACCTCATTTCATTTCCCAGCTGGAAATGTAAAATTCCTTGGCTATCCTCCTGACAGTCCATGAGATCTTCAGCTGATCTCAACTCCTTGCCCACCTGGAAATTTGGAATTTCCTCTCTTCCCTCCTGACAGTTCTTGAGATCTCCAATTGATCCCATTTCATTCTCTTCATCGAGAATTCTCCCAGTCTCTAGCTCACATATCTGAACCAACTCCTCAGGTCCGTCGAGGTTTTCAGCATGCCTCAACCATCCTCTTAATAGCTTACGCTATCTTCTAGCCATCAACTCCTTGACTGGCCATTTTACCTTCAGCTTCCTCATGGGCCATTCATATACCCATCTTGTCTTGGCTTTCTGCTCCATTCATAATGCAAGCCTTTCTATGTCCACCCTTATATCAACAAGCTCTTTATCTATTTCTATAATCTTTTCTACTTTGCTCTTCCTCCCAGTAGACCTACGGCCTTCAATAGCCATGTTGGTCTCTCTGTCTACCCTCCTAGAAAATCTGCTGCTATCACTCTATACCCCAAGTGTCTCAGCTTCTCCTATAGTCCTCCCAACTTTCTTCTTGATTGTTTCCTACCCATGAACAATCACAACAGAGTCTTCAACAGCCTTGTCTTATTTTTCCTCACTTCACCTGAAATATACAAGTGAAGTCCAGCTCTGATACCACAATTGGCGTCAACATGCCTCTGCAATGTCCACTCACAGGATCGTTCTGTCTAGTTCGTGAGCTGAAGAGGATCTTTCGTCTCCTACTGGAATCACACATGAATCGATCCACAGGTCCTTCCTTTTCCTTCATGGCCCCGAACATGACCATGAACAATTTCCCCACAGGAAATGTGATTTCATGCTTTGGGGTTTCCTACTTCCCGATGACAAGAATCCCCTGTCATCTCGACCTCCCGAACTCCGAATCTTTGAAATGCCGAAAAAAAAATTTCGGTGACTAGCCCTAAGGACTAATTCTTGGCCCACATGACCACTGCACATAAAACCACGACGCTATTTTCGGGTTCACAGAACCCAAGCGCTCAACCTCTCATCCACTGGACCCTCGAAATGTCGATCCACAAAACACCGATACTCTGAAACGCTTTAATAGCCTTTAGCCCCATGGCTATTTCCTGGTCCACATGACCTTCCCCTATATGACCGCAGTCCCTTTTAGGGTTTTGTGATTTCACGCTTTCAAATGCCAAAACACATTTGTCCTTAGGATTCCCAATCCTCCAAATCCTGATTTCCCAAAATGGATTCCCTTTCAGGACTTTCCTCGAAAGTTTAGATTGTTTCCATGCATCCCCTCAAGATGGATGGTCCACATTCATTTTGCGATTTTAGACTTTGTGGTTCTGAAATGCATCAAAACTGTTGATTCCTGAAGTTCTGAACTCCGAAATGCCGACGGCTCCCGATTTTCTCCACATGTCCCAACTAATGGATGAATCAGATCTATTTCATGGTTTTCATCCTAGAAATTCCCGAACTCTTGTCCTCAGGACTTCCAAAATCCCGATGACAAATTCGTGTCGGGACTTCCTTCTCCCTATTCATGAAGGCTTTAAACCCCTCGTAACTCCGGTCAGATCCAACGGCTGATGGGTATCTGAGTGAGATCCGACGATTCACGATCTCCTCTTCCTGTTCACTCCTCCTGCTACTCCCTGGACATAGAAATGTCAACGGTCCAGAATCTATCGACTCATCGAATGGTAGTTGTGCTCCCTCCTAAGATTTTGTGCTTTCTTTTGAGACTTAGAAGATATCTCCAATACTAAAGGCCTTGACCTTTACCTTTCCTCTGTGAGCTTCACAATTTGAGTCCTCACCTGTGCGTATAAAATCGTTGTCCCTCCTGAGATTTGGGTATTCTGAACTCATCAAAGAGTTCTGTGGCCTCTTTGCTCCTTATAGTTACACTCTGTGTGCTGAAAGAACTACTCCTCCTGAGCTTATCCTTCGAACCCTCACGGGATTCTTTGACTTCTGCACCTCTGTAGAGTCTTCACACACACAAAGGTGCTATCCATCCTGATCTTTCCTATAGCTTTGACCTCCAAGGAACTTCATCCTTTTTCCTTTTTCCCTCAAATGGAGAATTGGGATTCCCTCCTGGCTATCCTTCACTCAAGCAACCTGTTGCTGAGACTTTCAGGGTGTTCAACAACCCTGCGAAGATCCCTCAGTGTATTCTTCCTCCAAAATATAGAACTCAATAGAGTTCTCTTCTTGTGCCTGTCTGCACACTGTCCCAATGCCCTCCTAACAGAGTTATACATAACTCACAGGAGAGTTATTTTGTGCACTCTTTGTACCTGCTCAATGCCCACCTAATAGATCTTTACAAAACTCCTCAGAGCTTGTGCCTTCTTTTGAACTCATAACAGAGTTCTTTTGTGCACTCCTTGCACTGGCTCAGTGCCCACCTAGAAGAGCTTCACAGAACTCCTCAGAGATTCTGTATGTGACTTTGTTTTCTCATACACAGCCTTGCCTCCTAAGGTATTCAAGAACCTCACAAGTCTTTCTTCCGAGTTGTTGATTTCAACATCCGTGTCCACTTGGCATGCCTTTGTCTAACTCCACAGAGTTCAAAAATGCACCCTCTGTGCACGGCTATCAGAACTCAGAGCGTTCTGTCACACCCTCCTGGTGTGAAGCCTCAAAGACCTCTCGAGCCTGAAATCAAACAAAACCCCTTCAAATGCATATCGAACATACATCTACAACATACATTGAACACACAAAGACATTCACACAACACAGACAATATTTGCAGGAAAAACTGCTTTTGTTTGTATTAAAATGGCAAATGCCTGTTTGTACAAGGTGTTCCTGAGCACAGCCTGTAACAAGGTCTCGACTCCTTCTCTTCTACTCTTTACTCACAGACCCTCTCTACTCTTACCAACTCTCTCTCTCTACTAACCCTTCCCAAAAATGAGATCGAAATTGATCTTTTACATGAGGGGGCTCTTCGAGCTCTTCCC
>CBVK0102935761.1:0-11530 GCA_900067695.1 Picea abies
GAGAGAGAGAGAGAGAGAGAGAGAGAGAGAGAGAGAGAGAGAGAGATGAGGGGAGAGGAATGGAGGGATGGATATAGGGGAGGGATGGAGGGGGTGGCACGCGAGAGAGATAGAGGGAGTTTTGTGCTACTTATATGATTAATTTAATTCACTCATTAATTATCGATTCGGGATTCATAATCAATAGAGTTTCAAGACACCCGTAAGATAGGTAATTCTAATGTCACGAGTACGGCCTAATCTAGATTATGCATGCTAGAAAAAAATAAAACTGTCAAACTAAAACGCACTTTGGTTTTCCTTCATAGAGAAGCTACCTACTCCATTATGGCACATGCAAGTATGAGATGGAGACTTTTGATAAATCGACTCTATTATCTGACCCATAAATCTAACTATGCAATCACACTCTGAAAAGGAAATCATACATCAATCATAAAACATCAAGAATCAATGCATAGCATGGGTATCTCAATAGCCAATATATTGAGTATGTTGTGGTTCACAATATTTTATTGTGAACTTCACTAGCTCTTTTCCAAATATGTTTGAATATTGTTGCCAACATCTATGTTCATTATGAGAAATCAAATCTATAAGAACAGAAATAGGGCATATGCAAAACAGAGTAAATAAAGATCTTTAAGATATCATATATTCGAAATCCTAAACTGAACTATACTGCAATCATCTAAAGTTATTAAACATGATGAGTCAAATTGAGGAATCAAAGCTTTATCTAGTCTAACGAATACACTATTGAAATCAAATGCTAAAACTAATCTGTAAGGATGCTGACCTTTGTTGGGCGGTGGGCCCTTGCCGCTTCAATAGGCCAGTCATTAAATTCTATATTAAGTTTGTTTTAAATCAAAACATCACTCTTACTCAGATCTCAAAACTTGAAATTATATTATGCTAACAAATCAATTCACATTCACTCATTAACAATCAAGACATCCAAATAAAATGAAATTATTCCATTAAACTTCAAACTCAGGATATGTTCTACAATATGCAATGCTTCTTCACATGTTGTGTTATTCTATCTCTTTATTCCTTCCACCATCCTTGCCATGACTATTTAAACAGTCACAGTTGTGAAACACAAGGAGTTGAAATCTTTAGCTTATCAACAATTGTCAAATTTGGACATTTAGTTACATATTTTAAGCTTCATCCTCATGACATGAAGTGTATGAGGATGAAGAAATAATCAACCTATCTTAACATAGTCTTTCTAGAACTTTGACGATTCAATAAACACTCAAAAATTATGTTAGGCACGATCTGAAGCCAAACTTAGCATACTATGTTTCCTGTATTGGTACCAGATCATGACAGGTGAGATACAGTAGACAGTATCAGATCCAAACAACACACAATTGGTTGGTACCAGACTATAACACTTGGTGGTCATTGGTATCGGATCGTGATAGTGAATGATCTGTGGGTATCGGATCTAAATGGAAGGTGTGCTTGGTACTGTAGCACCCGTCCATAGGATGCTAAGCAATTAACAATTTATTCAAACACTTACACATTAACAACTTTGTTTTAGCATTATTTCATTGATTTTTATTTACACATTTCTTCTACATCTTCTCAATGATAAATCTAATAACATGATGAAATGAGTAGTAGGCTAAATTTAAGATTTAAGAACTTAAAACATAAGTATACTCAAAACATCAATAACAAAATATCACTGAAAAATACCTCCTCCTTAGCTTGTCAAAGCTCACCGGTTGTACTATAGTCCTGGGTGCTTCCAAGCATTCTTTTCCTACTTGCCCAAAGTGAAACAACGAAATCCTCCCTGCCAACTAGGAGCCTAGCCGGCTTCCTATCTCCAAGAAACCTTTCGGTTTCTTGGCCCTCCATGCCCGTGACTCCAAGAACAGCAAAGCACAAATGCTCAAAGAAAACTATCACAAGAATCATCTCTTCCAAGAATGTCACAACCTCTCATCATGCTCCAACCTCTCCATCCCCTCCTCTCTACTTCTTCTCCCTATTTATCAAATTTCCTTACACACTTCCCCAAGTCTCCTCAACCACCTCATCATTATCCATCCACCTCCCTTATCTAGATATTTTGGGTAAATGACTTGTATTAAACAACAATAAAATAAAATAAAAAGTCTTTATTCTCATGCTAGATAATAAATGTTATTTGATAACTTTCTCCAAAATGTACATAACACTCCACCATGCTCATTTAATTTATCACACCCACCTATCTATCAAAGTCAAGAAGTATTTAATGCTTCTAGATATTTGTATGCAATATAATTTACATATTCAATAAACATTCAATTAAATAGTTAATAATTTATTTTAATAATTAATACATTAATTACTTATACTAGTATACATGGGTAGGGTATGTGTGCGTAGCTAGCGGACACATATCTCATGCATGTACTAATGATAAACAATCATTGATTCTAGTGCATATTTCCTATATGATCACCAAGACATGTAGGACAACAGATCAAGTAATGCATCATTTAATAATCTTAACGAACTAAATTATACTAATTCATCAATAACTCATTGTCACACTAAAAATACCATTAGGAAATCAAAGAGGGTTTTAAACATGGTAGGAAACAAGTGAGTAAATAATAGTGGCATCTCTAATCCCCAATCAGTATTCTCAACTAACATCGAAGCATCCTTCCTTCCTAACCTACTTCCATCTTCCATCTTATCCTTTCCTCTATTCGACTAAGCTGGAGCATCAACTATATTGAACTAACTCCAGATTGAACCCATAAGCGGAAGTGTCATACATCTTGACCAAGCTTCCCCAACAGGAAACTAGCAGTCATCATCACACGTCTAGGGGAGCATGACTTCACACAGCCCTCCCACGACTCTAGGTTTTGGAGGATAAACGGTGGGAAATACCTCCACCCCTCCTTATAACACTAGGGTCAACACCCTATATCGATCCATACTGTGCAATTGTTGTTCTTAGAGTCACATCATCAAACATCCACTCTGGGTAAGTCATGAATCATGTCAAAACCACACTTACCATAGATCATAGTAATATTTCGAATCATAAATTAAAGAGTAAGTACAACTTATAGGATACAATATCTTTATGATGTCTACGATATCCCAATTACCTCAATACTATAGTCATTTGGCTATCACATAGCTCATCATCCTATAGGTTAGTTCACCAATAACACATATTGATGCAAATACATCACAAATTTATATAAGAATCCATATTTGCATCGACGCTCAATTAAGAAATGTATTCCTATTTACATCATGCATTGCATCTATTATACATTCACAACATAACCTAAATTGGTATACATGTACCGAACTTACCCATTTTAATTTTCATGTTCAAATAATCAAATAACTATCTTTGTCATGAGCATATATCATGTATCATACAATTAGGTTTAGAGGTACACATATCAATGTCTAACCAAGTCTAACTAACTTTAAACAAATGATAAACTTTGAATTATTAAGATTAGTAAACAACAATGTCCTAACTACCGAAGGTCAAAATATGGGGCATTACAGGTATGGGATTCAGACAATGGGTAATCTGGCACATAAGTACTGAATAGGATGACATAGAAGTGTCAGACTCATCCAAAGGTCAATGGCTACATGTGGCAATTTTAAACATTAGTACATGAAATATTTAGTCTCCTAGCTTAATAAACCACAAAATGCATGAATTCAATTATACTTTACCTTATGACCTTATCAGTGAGTGGAGGTAGTGTTCTTTATCATTTATCCAATCTTAGGTAGGCCAAAAAGGTATAAATGAGGACTGTAATATGGTAATGGGGATGTCAATTTAGAGGCTCAACATTCCCCCATGCCAAATTCATTGCATGTCCTCATGCAACTGAAACATACTCAAAAAATTTCAAAACTTGGGACTCCATTCTCTTTGCTTCTGTGGATCAATGACATTGACAAGTGAGGCCTCTGCTTTCAGCTCCATTTTTATGAAGCTAATGTATTTCTAGAGTCTTAGTACCTTCTTGAGCTTATTAGAAGTCTCCTCATGATCATCTTGGAGTTTTTGGTTGGTTTCCTTTAGTTTCTTATTTTCCTTCTTGATATACCTATCCAGTAGTTGCTATTCCTTCACTTCTTGTTTGAGTTCCTGGTTTTGTTTTTGCAGCTCCCCAATCTTCTTCTTCATTTGTTCTTTTGTCAATGTATTCATTGCCTCCATTGTTTATGGCTGTATGTGTTCTCTTTCCTCCACTTTCTCCCTCATCCCACACAAAGTAATAGTGACTTGCTCCTCAATTAAGCTTGGGATGTCATCCTAGACTCGTAGGTCTAGGGAAGGGGAGGTAAGATCTATTCGGTCTTCATGTGTAAGAGGACTGAAAACTAATTTTCTTTCCTTTGCCATGCTCCTTGTGGTTCTTTTATAAGGGGGTGATGGATCAGAGGTGCTAACAAGTCTCATTTTTCTCTTTTCTCTCTATCAAATGGTTACAATAGGTTGTTCTATGGACAGTTCATCTTTATGATTTGAGCTACTCTTTCCTTTCCTCAAGGGTTTTGACTTATGACCCTTCCCCTCAAGTGATACTATTGATATATCCTCCACTAATTCAAATTTACCTTTCGATTCTTGAGTTTTAAGAGTCTTATTAACTGAGGAAGAGGGACCTACTTGTTTACTAGCTTTATCCTTTTGGCTCACTATTCTGGAGGAGGATGGAGTTACCTTGTCTTTCTTGTCCTTTTTCTCCTTAGATTCCTTATCTTTATCTAGAGTAGGTTGGGCTTCCTCTATAGGTTTGTTTTATATGGAAAGGTGTTGAGTGATGAGGGTTTTCCAACTAAACCCTTACTTCCTGATCTCATGTATAACAAACATTTTGATAAGACCCTGATGATAAATACTAGACTTCTTATTTTTGGATAAGGATTTGACACCTCTTACCATCTTGTTTAGGCTCATCCATAAAAAATATGGGAATTCAATTTTAGGACCTCCTTCAAAGTGCAACAAAATCCTAATATGATATAGTAAAGTTACAACATACCTACCTTCACAAGTGAGGAATTGTTGAAGGCTAGAAAGCATTGGGTGAGATTCTTCCTTGATATAGTTTCTATAAATCCCCTTTTTCCAATTAGGATGCAGATGGTCTTCCTTCAAAAATTTTTGTCACATTTCCTTATTGATTCCTAATCCTTTGAAATACTTGGCTCCTCTACTAGGTAATCCCTTGGCTTCCCTTAAATTTTCTTCATTGATTGTTAGCTACAGATTGCCTATGCACACAATCTCTCCACACTAACTCTGAATAAATGCATGAGATACCCTCTCATGAAAACCTGTGATTTTTTCTAAAAACGACATCCATCCCGCTCTAGCATACTTATCTCTACATAACTGGAACTCCTCGGTCTCCCTATAAATTTGGAAGACTGGTTCATGTCTACTCACAACCATCCTTATAAACTATGAATGTAAACTGGGTTTTAGCATAAGGGTTTAGTCCACTGTAAGCATAAGGGTTTGGTACTGGATATCATAGAGAGGAGAAGGTTCTGAAAATGGAGGAAGATGGGTAACGACAGGAAAAATATTCATGGCATCAATAATTTAAAAGGCGGTTTTAAGTAAAGATGATGTGAAGGAGAATTGAGACAAGATGTGGCTCATATTGATGGCTTTGCCACCCAGAGAAGCCATTTCATTTATTCCCATTAGTGCAATGATGGGAATGAAACGTTTGGTAGAAAAACATCATTGTTTTTTGAGATAGGTGATTGGACCTCTAAGCGATGAATTTGATGTTGAATCGTGCAACATGACACGAGGTAGATTCATGATTACTTAAGGATGAAGCATGTTCTTGGTTTAGGTTCGTGGCTCATCATTATTGGGTATGCTTCTTTCAGTTCATACCCACATCCACACATTTGATGTGATTTTTCCCTTAACATATTTTCAAGTGCTTATGTGATGAAGAAATTGATTAAGGTTAAGCATATGGGTATCAGGGAAGTAAAATTTAGGCACATGGTTTTAACAATAAGGTCATAAGATTTAGTATACACTTTCATACCTATTGTAGTTTTATAAGCAAAGGAAAATAAATAACACCATGTCTTTGAATTTATTCTGTGCTTTTCTTTGAATTTATTCTTTTGTGTTTGGTTCTGCAGGGCTGTAAGGTGAACATGCTAGTCTTTGAAGATGAGATGTGAGTTTAAAAAAGAGTCTTGCAGTGGGCTCTTTAACCCTCCCCCATGCCAAATATGTTTCATATACTTATGCAAAGAAATGTGACACATTGTATCACAATGGAAGAAAATTGATAAGAGAAGAGAAACCAAATCAAATTCCAAAAGTACATTTATCACCTACCATATGATCTCATGCCTTAAAAATTGAATATTCCTTTCTTCTCATGACTTAGCGACAAGGGAAACATTCAACAATGAAAATAGGGAGGCTTTAATATTTTTCTAGAAGAATAGATCCAACCTAACTTACTTCAGATATTTACTATCATTAGATGTTATGGATAAATTTCATAGTATAAGTAGATTAGACTCCCTAGTCAGGGCCCCACTCTTAAGAAGTTTCCTTCTTAGGTAATGTAGGATTTAGATCTTACACTGGTAAATTTGATTTAGGGTATTTCTCAAATGGAAATTTTATTGTACTATTTATCTTGTTTGTTAATCTGGAGTTTGTATCTTATAAATGTCAACAGTGACCTTTTCTTGTCATATTCATTTTTTTAGATGACAAAAGTGACTTTTTCAATCAGATAAGTATAAATGAGACATTTCTCAACCAAAACCCATTGCCAGCAAGCCTTTTCAGTACTCTGATGGGGTAGTTGTGATATTTAGTGAGAGAAATACCTTCCCCAGGAAGAATGCCCCATTGCCAATAGGCATGTTCAGTACCCTGATGAGTTTTCCTAGTCATACCACAGATCGATACCTGCTGCTAGCATACCTGTTTAGTGTCCCGATGGGTTAGTCTCTTAAATACTTTTTCTATTAGAGGTTTCATGTACATAGTCACCTATTTTAGATTTTCTTAAAGATTTTTTTTGCACAGGTGATAGGGGAGGCTCATTTGAAAACCCTTTTATAGGCTGGGATGGTACTGGGTTAGAATTTATACTCTCTTATTTGAATGTCTTTAGATATTTGTCTCAAGGAAAAATAAACTTATGAATGTGAATTATTTCTTTAGAATGATCCAAATGTATGGTTTTTCTAAGTTGTCCATAAGAGAATGAATGAATTTACCTTAGGGTACTGATACATCCTTTTCCATAAAAAAATTTACTAGTGTGACCAGGACAAGGAGTGTTCACATCCTCATATGATACTCTTTAGTAAAGATAATATACTAATTACTGTTGAAGTCTAGTTAGGATGAAATAGTTACTTGAAGGCTAATATTTGTAATCTCTTTAATCATGTTCAAGTACTAATGTTATTTGTAATAGAATTTTTTATGAAGGAAACCTCTAAACTCCAAGTCAGGTTAAGCATGGTTCCTTAAACAACATAGGTAAAGATTATGTCTTCTTTGTCAAGCAACATAACCAAAATAAATTAAAATACTTCGTTTTAGACAGAAAAAGAACCAAAATAAATTAAAATAATTCCTTTTAGCTAGAAACAGAACCAAAAGAAATTAAAATACTTCCCTTTTAGCCAACAACAGAACCAAAAGAAATTATTGCTTCATAAGAGATGCCATTTGATGTTGCATTCGACTCCTTGGTTCCAACTTAAGTGCTTACTTCATGGATTCACACTTCATATTAATTGACATAATATATTGAAATAGGCATAGCACTCTTTGTCAATTAGGTGATATGTCCTGATAGTACCTGTTATCCCTAATTTCTAGGGATAACTAGGAGATCATGTTTCGAGGCCCACAAGTCCTAGACATGGAGTACCGAGAGCAGGATTGACCTAAGCATGGCCTTAGAGGGCCCATCCTTTTCTTCTTTCATCAGGTTCGTCTTGTCAGCAATAGCAACATCCATCACCATCGGCCTGGTCTGGTATCGAAGAAGGCTCTTGCTCCATGAGGTAATTGGTGCAGGTATCATGCTACGTGTCACTTTTGATCATTACAACCTTTGGATATATGCATCTGACTCCTTTTATCTCCGACGACTACTTGGATCTCACATTAACCCACTTGACCATGATTGGAGAGATTGACAGGGTGTCTTAGAAAGCCTGTACCCATGGGTTTTGGTTTTCCACTAGGGGGATTTCTGAAGAGCCATCGTCCAGTCCTGCCATACCACCACTTTTTCATCTTATCTCCCACTCATTTATCCCATTCCCCTTGTCCAAGCATTTGATTGACCTATTTGTAGGGTTGCACCTTATCTTGTGGGAAGAAGGGTCTAAATGCCCAGAAGGTAAAAGCAGCTGGTAAAAGATTAAATCCCAGAAATAAAAATTTGAGATGCCTCGCCCAGGGATCCCTAAGAAGGCAATAAAAATCCTCTCAGCAAGAAACAAGAGGGACCCAGAAAATAATAAACAAGACCTAGCCAAGAGGATAGGGGGTCTCATCATGAGCCAGCCTATTAGGTTCATGGGTACCTAACAGTATGACATTGCCACTATCTAGTTACCATGCTAGGGCAGTGACCTTTGGTTTCATGGCCAAGGGAAAGGAGGTCTCATAACAAACAAGCCTTCTCATCTCTATGAAAGTACTTGTGGGTAACACTGTCAGTTCTAGTCACCATGCCAAGGCAGTGTTCCCCGGTTAGACTTTGAATAAAAGGAAAAAGAAGAAGAAAAAGAAAATAAAGAAATAATAAAGGCAAGAACGGGCTTGGAAAGAATTGCATCCATGACAGGTACAACTCACCTTTTATAAAAGCACCCAAAGATAACATTATGCATCCATGGCTCTCATTCTACCCATTTTTCTGGACATCCCCTAGCCACAACACCTCGTTTACATGGCTCGGATGAAACCCTCCTGGGAACTTCCTGTCTCTTGTGGATACTAGCCCAATAGGATGTCTTGTCCTTTTCTTTGATCTTGTATTGTTTATCTTTGTAATGTATTTGAGATGTTGAATGATATATAAGGTCTTTTATGCATATGTTTAATAATATTAATGATGAAATGTGATTGACATTGCTATGATCCCTGTGACTAATGAGCCCATGGAGGGCATAGTTTTTGATGTGCAGGACCATGCCTGATGGATAGGTACCACTTGGACTGGTACACATGGGGAGATGATTAGTTCAGACCTCCATGGGGCTGAAGAGCCATCAGATAGTTGTTGAGACCCCATCAGAGGGGCAGAGATAGGACAATATTTGACCGAGGCTTTGCACTAGAGAAGAAGAGGACGTTTCACCAGAGGCACTTTGGCAGAGCCTAGCCTAGGGGGAATGACCCCTTTTCTGTGGAATGTTGGCCTTGGAAGGCTCAGAGCATCCCCATCCTTACCATGATATCATCTAGCTTCATGGTCATCCTTGGAGGTAGACTGGGCAACAATGGCACATGTGGCATGTAGGAGAAGCCCCTGGGGGCTAACGTTTTGGTCCTTGATGTCTCATCTGCCTTAAAAGGGGCTAATACCTCCCTTGAATGGGATTTTTACCTTTATTACATCTCGATTAGGGTTTTAATTTGACAATTTAATGTAAAAACAATATTTCGGTCTTGTCAGCCATTTTTTATGACCTAAAATTAATTAAGGTCATTGATACACTATATATTGAGGAGTTTTAGCCTCATTTTGACATAACTCATCACTCACTCTCCTAGTGAGGTCTGATTTTTATTCCCTATTAGGGTTATTGGCTGATTTGAGGAAGGCACACTTGTTTGGGGAGGAAATTTTTAGCAATTTATGGTGTTTTTCTTGAAGTAAGGTTTACAACTAGGGTTTGCATGCTATTTTCTTAATGATTTGTAAGTATTTTTGTGCAAAACTTCTTGATTGAATGGTTGTAGTTTAATTTCTTACATCTATTTATTATATATTTCTGAATCAAAACCCTAGGGTACAAACACACAAGTACATCGTTGTCTCATGTCCCCTGATAGAAAAAACTTTTAGCAATTGAAGAAGAAGAAGAGAGCCTAGCCATTGCTACACTTTTTCTATCTTCTTCCCTTAAGCTAGCCGTACCTTTAAACTTCAAGAGGAAGAGGACATCCCAGGCCTAGGTTATCTAAACCTAGGGCCATTTTTCTTTTAGGGTTTGATGAAATGCCTTTGCAACACTCTCCCTCTTTAAACTCTCTTGTCTTGATTTTACTTATCTTTGAGCTAGATTTTTTTTGGGAAGGAGGAAAGAGCATGAGGCCTTTCTTAAGCAACATCGGAGTGAGCCTCTCTCCCCTAGGGTTTTGTCTTTGTGGTCCTGTTGTTGCAGCACCTTGAAAACTTTCCCTCTTGTCCTTTGAATCTCATCCCCTTCAACTTGTGCGTCCTTCACCTTTTCGACTCCATAAACCTTAGGCACTGATCTTTAGCCTCCAACGTTGAAGTGAAAGTGATTGAAACAACTCTCAAAACCTTTTACAAATCGAAACCCTAACCAACTAATAACCCTAAAATACTAACGTCACCCTTGGTTATTTCATCTTGATGTAGCAAATTTCATCTATTAAGCAATTGGATGGTGTTTAAAGAATTTGTTGAATGAAGGATTGATTGGATACATTGATTACTATAACATCTTGATATTTATTGCTGAAGTAACATTATTTCATTGCTATATTAACAAACAATGACTTCATCAATATTTATTGTTGCGATTTCTTATATTGATATCAGATAGTCAATTGAAGTACTAACCCATTGAATCATAGCTTGCATATATATATTGGTTTTCTTTGTTCTGAGCAGGTGTTCTTCTTTGGGCCTACACTTCATTATAGGCAATTTAGCTGGGAATATCTGTTTTGGTGGTGACTTGTGTAGGGGGAACTTTACTTTGACTTTTTAAACCTTTGCCTTCTCAAAACTCCAGGTTACTGGGGACGTCTCCCATGGGATTGACCTCCCTAAAGAGAAAGAACCTCCCCATCGTGTTGACATTGGGTGGGATAGGTTCCTATTATGCCAGTTTGGTCTTCTATCTTATATCCATTTGACCTAGCTGTTGGCAAATATTGAACAAGCAACGAATGTGTATTGATGGTTGTTGTCATTGATGGCAACAACGGAGCTGGTAGGATAAGAAGGATAAAACCCTTTAAGGATTCAAAAAGACAAAGCTCAGGAGGCATAGCGCTCTTATACGTGCAAGGATCCTAGGAAAGAGACTAAGAGCCGTCGGATCTCACTCGGAAATCCCGACAGCTGTTGGATCGGGAGAAGCTGCGCAGATGTTAAGCGCAGGAGTTGGTGTGCAGAAGAGAAGGAAGACAAAGATCCACAACCACAGGATCTCATTCAATTTTCCCGAAAGAATGAGGGCCGTCAGATCAGACAGAAGCTGCGAGGGAAATATACCTTCGGGAAAA